>SNQJ01S0076145.1:0-36856 GCA_010110895.2 Picea sitchensis | reverse complement strand
CCCTATCTGTCCTTGGCTTTGTCTGCTGAGCAACTTGGTTTCCTTAAAGGGAGACAAATCCTCGATGCTGTTGGAGTCGACCATGAATGTATTCACAGTATAAAGTCGAGAAAACAGCAGGCCACTCTTCTAAAGCTGGACCTTAAAAAGGCCTTCGACTGCATTAATTGGAACCTTCTTCACCTCATACTTTTGCAGTGTGGTTTTGGCCTGATCATCACCAACTGGATTCTGGGCTGCATATGATTCTTCATTGGTTGAAGTTTTTTATACTTTCTGTAATGGGCTTCTTGTGCAGTAGAGTGTTAAGAACAACATTGAATCCCAAGGGTGAATGGTGGTCCTCTGTACAAGATTTGCATTGGCTACTCACGAAATCTCAGGTTGGATTATTGTAAATCAAGGTGTGAGTAACCATGGTTTTGAAACCACCTAGTAGAACACACCCAAGTGCAACATTATATTATTCTCTGTAAACTTTACCATTGAAGTGGTCGTACTTGAAAGTGTCAGTTCTAGGCCTAATAGTACCATGGTCGATCAATCAACTGCTTCATCAGGAAATCATTCTTCCTGGTTTAAGCAAAACAAACAGTTTGAAATTCGACAGGATTAATCAACCCTTAACCTATCTATCTTCGTTGTGCCCTGTTACTGTCGGCAATTGAAAAGTTTAGAAGGCAACATTGGAGCAGTTGGTGTAGGTAGGCATCTTTGTCGATAGAGAGATTGCATTATGAAACATTTCAAACATTCTCCATTTTCAAACTTGCATTTCAAACATTATCCATTTCAAACTTGCTTGACAGGGACTACGCTGCCATGCAACACTTGTTCATTTTAAGAACATACATTATGAAAGTAGATAAGTTAATAAATTATATCTCGACAAAAGAGGTTAAAGATTTAGTAATAAATATCCATTGCATCAATGGGAGATGACAATGATTAGATTAACATGTTTTGTTATAGCTTTATCGGTTTTGTTTTGACATGTATGAAATCTTTTTCAAAATCTACTTTTCATTAGAAAGGTTAAGTGTTTAACTTTCAAGTTAATATATGTGAAAATATAACTTATATTACTAATCAAATATACAAAAATGTTAGGTTCATGCTTAAATTTCAAAACATGATGTATTTTAAATATGATAGAGTTTTTCTATTCAAAATAAAAAAACCAATGGAATAAGTAATAAAGTTGTTTAGTATTGGTTGTTAAAGAAAAGTTGAAAAATAAAAATGATAACAAGATCAATGCACAAAAAATAAATATATTGAATAAAAACTCCATACACTATAAAAATAATTATTATAAAAAAATACACGCAACATGAATAGTTCAAGATAAAAAATAACATATAACTTAGCAAGTTCCCTAGATATGACCGCAACATTGTTTCTCATGAATGATTAGAATTAATACACTCTCTACTATATAAACTAATAAGATTCCATTAAAATTAAAAAACAATACTTATAATATTGTAATTAAAAATGTAATATATATATATTCCTAATAAAAAGCTGAAAATTTAAAAACAATACTTATAATATTGTAATTAAAAATGTATAATATATATATATTTTTAATAAAAAGCCTACATTCATAATTTTATTAGTGTATTCAACTAATATGTATATATGTATATTTATAATTGTTTGACTGAACTACAATTGTTTAAGTGAATGTTGTTTGTGCTAAATTATTATAATTGTAAGATTTTGTGAATAATTTAAATAGTTTATTATTTTTTATGAAATGAATGGTCTTGTTAATTGGATTGGACACATACAAGAATTATTTTAAGTGTGATAATTATTGTTATTATTACATGTGCCAGTAGTGTATGTGCTAGCTACACATGCATGTTTTGCACATGTACACTGGTATGTATAAGTGTTTTAAATTGATAATGTTGTTTATCTGATATGGACGACGTATGAATCATGTGTCATTATCTTTGTATTGTAAATTACTCTAACTTCAGGATGCATTTTCTTAAAGGGTGGATATATGTAACAACCCAATTTGATTATTTATTTATCATAATTGTTAATTTAAATTTAATTAATTAATAAAATAAATCCAATAAGTCTTTTATTATTTTATTATTAAAAAGGTAGGTGAAGTAATTAATGAGGGGATAAGGTTATTGGGGAAATTAATGGGAGGATAAGGCAGTTGGAGAATTGAATGAGGGGGAGAGATTCTAGAGAGGAGGATAAGTTGGAGAATTGAATGAGGGGGAGGGATTCAAAATAAGAGGATAAGGAAGAGGGGAGATGACTTGGAGAGGGGTCTTTGGTTTTGGGAAAAATTGAGGGAAGAAGAGAGCAAAGAAGAAATTCTGAAAGAGAGGGGAAATAGGAGGAAATAAGAATAATATATTGTTTTCGGGAGATTTTACAAGGGCACTACTATTGCTGGGAACTTTGGGTTGGGGCTAGAAAACCGCAAGGATTCCTGGAGCTAGAGAGTCAGAGAGGCTGTTCCTAGTTGGCTGGAAGGTAAATATTCAGTTTGGGCAGTTGGGAAAGACCAAGAACAAACATCTCCAGGTATGTATTTTATTAGTTGGTCTGTTATTATTATGGTGTTGTTATTATGCTTTCTATTTACCAGTTTATTCAGTTTATTCCTTGCATAAAGAAAAATTCTCAATTAAATTGTAATCATTTCAGTAGGAGATTAAAATATATTTATAATTTTGAGGCCTTGAATAGGAAGACCTTACAAAGGGCCTGGAGATGATGACCTAGGATTTTGGCAGACCATCTTCCCTATATATATTCTCTTACCTTTCTTAAGGTTTGATAGATCAATATCATCATCATATAGAAATACTTTCATATTTTTGTTATTATAATAGTGATTTTCTTTTCACTTTACTTTTTGACATATTTTTATGATTTTATTTATTTATTTGATAATTCCTTTTTAATTTTAATCTTTTATTATTATTCTTGAATATCATTTTTGTTTATATATTTTTCATATTTTGTTCGTTTACAATTTGTTGATCTTTGGATTTTGTATAGAAAAAGGAAAGTTTACAATTTGTTGATCCTTTGAATTTTGAATAGAAATTGGAAAATAACAATGAGAAATTAATAAAACTTTTATTATTATTCTTGAATATCATTTTTTTTTAATATATTTTTCATATTTTGTTCGTTTACAATTTGTTGATCTTGTTGATCTTTGGATTTTGTATAGAAAAAGGAAAGTTTACAATTTGTTAATCTTTTGGATTTTGAATAGAAATTGGAAAATAACAATGAGAAACTAAGAAAAAAGAATGGCCAATTTTCTATGCATTGAATTTTACAATTTCATTCATATCTTTATTATTTGTTAGTGAGCATATTTCTTCAAACACTATCTAATTAGATTTATATTTAAAAAAACAAAAACTGAAATTATAAATGATTTGGTTGTAATATTTAAGATCATAGGTTCTTATGATGTTTTTCATTAGGTTGAGAGGCAATCTACAACTTAATATGGGGGAGATGTTCATGTAACATAATGCATTATAATAATAATAAAATATTAAAAAATTGTGTGGGCTCCATTATATATACAATGAATAACAACCATCCTAGATCCATTTAACTTTGAATCTATCAAGTGTTCATAAAAATTTACAGCTAAAGAGATTTGATCCCTCTCTATCGTTGATAAATCCAAAATTAAATGGATCTAGGCTGATATTTATTTTACTTCATCATTTTATTAATTCTTAAAAATAACTCTCTTTTTTCTTCTTTTTATTAATTTTTAAAAATATTTTTTTTCTATATTTATTATTTATTATTATCAATAATATTTATTATTTCTTTTCAAAAACATTTTTATATGAAAAAATATTTTTATAAATAATATTTTCCTTTTATATGTCTAATTATAAAACTAATACTAATACTAACTAGAAAAAGAGCAAATATGGTTTTAGCTTCATTTTCCAAAGGCTATGTCTACTTCATGAGTAGAAAGAAGGAATGTTTTTATGTTTTTCATTTATTAATAACATAAATATAAACCAAAAAAATAATATTGTGTGAGTGTGTAAAGAAAAATAATTTTCTTATTTGGTATTTATTAATTAGTAATAAGATAAATATAAACCAAGCAAACAATGTGAGAAACATATTTTTTTTATTGGATATTTTTATACCAAAAACATCTTTAAGACATGTTTTTTAGAAAACTTATAGATTGCTATATTCACAGTTTTTCTAAAACTATCCCTTCTAAACCACCTTATACCAACTGCCTCCTATTCTATGCCTTATTTGATCTGGTCAATGTTGTATCATAGTACCATGTGTGAGGAAAGGAGGAGTTCGATTTACTATCAATGGCCACTCCTACTTCAATTTGGTGCTAATTAGCAATGCAGGAGGTGCAGGGGATGTCGAAGCAGTTTCCATCAAAGGTTCCAACACTGGTTGGCAAGCAACATCCTGCAACTGGGGACAGAATTGGCAGAGCAACTCCTATTTGAATGGGCAAACTCTCTCCTTCCAGGTCAACATCGACGATGGGAGAACCATCACTTCCTATAACGTCGCTACTGCAAATTGGCAATTCGGCCAGACATTTGAAGGACTACAATTTTAAGCCATTTTTTTTTTTGCATCAAGACTAACTTGTCCAGGAATAACAGAGAAGCAATGAAGCCGAGGTCATGCGAGAATATCACCAGCGTTTAAGTGGTTATTACTCTGAGAGTACATCCCTTGTATAAGCCCTTTCCAGACACACTCAAACCTATCATTCAATCTCGACGACCCTCGCACGATCTACATTGGAAATCGTTGGGCATCTTTCGCCATTCATATCATGGAGTGCGATCTCATAGAAGTCATGCGTAGACGTAGACGTAGAATTGTCGGTTGTAGCGACCACCAATCTATTTACTGGAATTTGTCGGGTGTTTCGAGGGTTCTTGGTTACTTGAAAAACCTCTCTTTGTTGAAATGACTCGAAAACCCTCTCTTTGTTGAAATTGGTAAATTGTTGCGCTGATTGAGAAAATTGATATTGGGATTTGGAATTTCATGCTTTGTACTTTTCTTGCTATAGTTGAACCCGCAAGTGTTATGTTTCATCCACATACAGATAATTGTCAACTGATAAGCCAAAAAACCATATGCATGCCTAGAATTTTCAATTTATGAGAGAAATTCCCTTATCCATATCCAAAATCTATTGTCATCCTCATCTTCATCTTCCGCATGCCTAGAATTTTCAATTTATGAGAGAAATTCCCTTATCCATATCCAAAATCTATTGTCATCCTCATCTTCATCTTCCTTTTTCTTTTTTCCCGTGAAACAAACTGTTGTATTGCTGCTGTAATCTTTGTTGCTACAACAAATGTTTCTCTTGGATTTTCGTTAGTCCTGCTTTAGCATGCATAAGATTATAATAAAGAAACATGACAATCCCTTCTTGTCTCTTGTCCAAATCCCATGCACAAACAAAACCCAGACCTCCAATTCCTACCTCAAATCCTCTTTGCTCAATTCAGTGGGCATAGAAATTAAAAGCAATGTTCGAGATGCATGTTCTTGACCTAATGGATAAACATCCTTGGGACTTGAGCCCGCGACATTGCTCCCACTGCAAGCAACAATGCCAATGCTGCTATCATCCCCTTGAAAACCAATGGGAACCTCCTGTTGTTGCATGTTATCCCAAAGCAGATGTTGAATTGAAGTAGTAGGATAAGGAATACCCATATTAGAAGCATTATACAAAGGCATGAATGGATTCATAGAAATCAAACACACGCCTACTGTGGGTGAAACACAAGGCCGTACATCTATGTGGTAATAATAATACTTCACTAGTTTGTAAGAGCAACAAATTTTTTAAGAACAAAAACATATTATAATACTAAGAACTAATTTATTCCATATATGGGGTTTTAGCTACGTCGTGCTAAGATGTTGGAGAAAACATTTACAAAGTCTCTATAGGAGATGGACGACACCTGGAGTAGTGACCTTTCACAATATCAACATATGGCAGTCAATGCATTCTCTGGAACTAGAACAATCACTAGCAATAGAGAACATTGCCAACTCAAACCTTGAACAATTGATGAGCAATTGACATTGTTTCTGCAATGCACGTGGAACAAGAGTGCCATGCTCAGTGTAACAATTTTTGTGCATGAAAGTCACATGCCACGAGGACAATTTAGAGTTGTTTATTTGAAGCACTTTTGTTAATAGAAACTACGGGAAAGGTGTTTAGAGTAGTTGAAACGTGTTTAGATTGGTTTTGTTGATAGGGAGAAGTTATCCAAACCGATCAAAGAACTTGAATCCATATTAGCCAATGTAACCGTTTCTAAAGTACTGGAACAACACCTTTCTAGAGGGAGTGAAACCTGTAGGATAATGGAAATTACTAATGGCCGAGATTTTAGAATGTGTTGATGATAGACAATGTTGGTTATGTTTATGAATTAATTAGCATTTATAATTGCTCTCAAAACATTTAAACTAAGTTAAACATAATTCATCCTAAACAATTTTTATTTATTTTATTGATTCTAATCAAACTCCGCGATAACCTAAGATTTGATGAACGCTCAAGATGATGAATAGTTTGCCTTGTGATTAATTAAGGAACACATTTTTCTTTTTCGGTTAGTTTTTTTGAGGAGGTTAATCCATTTGATTCAAAGACTCTATACATTGATTATGGATACATTATATGATATTGTTGACAAATGATATATAATGGATAAGATTAAGTGTACGACATAAATTTCATATTGACAAATGATATATAATGGATAAGATTAAGTGTACGACATAAATTTCATGATGCCTTTGTAGAGATGGTTTAGAACTATAGTGAAAATAAGAATGATGAAAATGGATTGAAAGGAAAATTGAAATGTTGAAATTTTCGTTGTTTCAACTTTACTTCTCACCATTCAGAAGAATCCTTGCAAACTCAACATGACATTTATGTGTAGGACGCATGTTACATGCCCTTGAAACCTTCCTCACACATCTAACTGAACTTTTGTTCATTGGTACCGAGGAATACCAGAGCAACTGGACAACGAAAGGTAAGAACATACTACGAGTGTAGATGAATAGGTAAACGGGTGGAAAGAGGATAGGTGGTAAGTCAACAATATAACCAGGTCAATGGGAAGACTGAAATCATAAATGAGTAATCTTTCACCGTTTTAATCTCCCATTCACCATTCCATAAAAAACTATTCCTGATATTTTATGTTTTGTTGACTTTGTTTTTTTTTTAACAAAAATAGGTATATTTATATTATATCAAAAATTGCATGTGTTCCAAAAAGATACAAAAGGCAGGGTGCAGGCACCTATTCTATTGCCATGGAAACAAAAAGTCTATTTATGCCGATGAGGGGATTTGACCATTGTTCTGTATAAGCTACAGACTTGCCATGTGAAAATGGCTATAAAACTACTTAATAACAAAAGGAATTTACAATTCATGAAAAACCAGAGCTATATGTGGGGATGGCCTGGATCGTTCTGCAGTGTTGCTTGATTCTCCTTTGCCTAGTGTGCTTCCTCATGGTGTTGCTCTTGGTTATCCTCCACCCAAGCATGATTGGAGAAACTTGGAGCCATCGATATGTACTGATCATTGCTAGCAGTGGAGTGGAAGGTTGAAGGTAAACATGATTCATCCGTGCCTGCAGAATGGGCATGCTGCTGAGGATTTCCTAGTCGCTGATTGACTGCTCCTATCTGCCTTGTATTATGGTTAACCCCCTGAGAACAATTGCCAGTTCTTGGTTGTGTTTGATTTCCAATTGCTGCATCTGAGTCTGCATTTCGGCCATACTTTCGCGAATCGTTTGGGTTTCCTGATGGAGTTCATGGTGCCTCGAACCTGAGCATTCTTCTATGCGCCTGCAGTCTATTCGCAGGGCCTGGAATTGCTCCTGTAGATCCTTAGTGGTGTAGACTGGGCATGTGCAGGGGTTTCTTTACTGTCGTCGCATGTTGTTGCAGTGTGCGAGGGTCGAACAGATGCTGTACAAAAGGATGTCGAGACTGGCAGGGAGGAAGAGTCGAGAGGATGGTGGTGGGGGGGTCGGTTCAGAGTCGAGAGGGAAGCAGGGCCGGGCGATAGAGCTATACAGGATGGAATGGATCCAGTTTCTAGGGATTGACATACCGTTAAGAGAAGAGGGAGCCAACATGTCCCACGAGCGAGGGGGAAGTTGCATCAGGTGAAAGTGCAGAGCTGAGCAGGGAGGTGACTACGGATCGTCAGGGTTTCAGATGGAGATCCTTGATATAAAGGGAACTTGAGCGAGGGGGAGGGGATGATGCAGAGGGGGGGGTGCGGGGAACGAGAGAGAGGATGGTGTTAGGGTAGCCAAACATAAGAGGGGGTTTGATTGATAAGAAGATGGATCTGTTCCATATTTTTGGTTGCTTTCGCTAGATTATTTGTCTCTTAGTTTTGGTTTCGCAAGATAAGGAAGAAGCTCAGGCTGGTAAAATTCTTCTTGAGCGAGCTTATGGTTGAGCATATGCCTTTGAGTGGGCCTTTTGGTGATCTGGACCGACCCCTGAGCTCCTTTATGACTATTTCAAAATCCCCCAACACTGTTAGGGTTTGGATGTTCCTCTCTCGCGCGAGCTTCAAGCCTATGTAGACTGGAAGGATCTCTGCTTTATTATTGGTTGTTTTCCCAAGACCCGAGGAGTATTCTACTATTTTTTTTCTCTCAGAATCGTAGATGAATCCCCCCGCACCTGCGACCACTTGTTGACTTTGTTATACAAAACACAATTTAATAATTATGTCGAAGGCATATCTTAGGGATAGTTTTTCAAGAAAACCTTTCAACCAATTGACAGATTTTCCAAAACAACCCTCTTTGTTCACCATTTCATCTTTGTTCAACTATAACCACTGTACATCAAAACCACCTGTACACATGTCCCTATCTCTTTCCACCTGTCCCTATTTCTATCTCTTTGAGTCAGTGTTTGATAAGCTCGGATAAGATTTTGTTCTACGCCTTTGATTTCTGTATTCTGATAAGGTTAGAGAAGATATTTTTTTACCGCCTCTAATGCCATATCTCCATCATCGGGAAGATATGTTAAAAACCTCACCCTGTTCGAACCATCGCGATTTGAGTGGTCTCCTCTCCTTTGATTTCCCGTGTCAAATTTCTCCAAGCCCATGGGGTATTCAAACCTCTACAAATCGTTTGACCTGCATAGTGAAAATCACACACCATTCTTGGAGCATTTTTTAATGCAAATTGTTCGGAACCTAAATGTATACATTATTCTCTGAAAAAATTTCCCTCAGCGCAAGAGGCGGTCGCGACAACCATTTTTGCAACAAATTCAATACATCCAACGATTTTTGCAACAAATTCAATACATACATTTTTTAAAATATGTTTGAGAAACCAGAGTTCTTCCATCATAAGAGTGAGCCATTTGATACATACTCATCTTTCGCTGAAGAAGATGATGATCTCATATACATTATTTTATTGATTTGTAGAATCGGTTGAAAACCTCAAATTCACCTCTTTCTTACCCCCAATCCATCTCTTAATGAAAACACAGTCAGCTGGTGTTACACAGTCCTCCAAAGCCTTCATCAAAGTCGAAGCCTTGCACTTGCTTCTCATCATCATCCCGCCGTCGAGAAGCTGCCTACAATGCTCCAGCGCCTCGGCCTCACGAGTCTTTGTGGCCCTCTGCTTATGATTGCCGGAGGTCTTGCCCTCGAGTCCGGGAGTGACTGCCGGAGGTCTTGCCCTCGAGTCCGGGAGCCTTATTCGCTGTGGTACCCCGGGGACCGTCCGAGGGTGTGATTTGGCGGCTGCTGCCAGAAGTGCCTGGACGTTAAAGGTTAACTTTCAGGAGCTCAGGGGATTAGTGGGTGCATCTCTGGGTGTGTGTGTCTGACACCTCCTGCAAACAAAAACAAAAAACCAAATCTCTGGGTGTGTGTGTTTGACACCTCCTGCAAACAAAAAAACTAAAAGAACATTATAGTCAAACAAATTTTCATTTTTCTTACACAAGGCTCTTATTTCACTGCTTTGTAATGTTAAAATTTGAAAACCATTATCATTTAAAAAAAATTGATTTGTAGAGCAAGGTAGATTTTAGCGTGGTTATAGGGGTTGCTGAACTTCAACAACTCAACTCTTCCTTGTATTGATTAATACATGTTCACAAACTCTTCCCTGAATTAATTAATACATGTTCACTTATTCTGTGAGTTCTATAATGTCAATACTTATATTTGAGGATCTTTAAGACAAATTAGGATCATCACATAAAACTCAATATATTTCGAGGATCTCAAACCTTAAACGTATAAATTCTTCTCTCACATTTAATGTTTTCTACTAAATAAGTCTTCCTCAAATCTAATGCTTAAAATCGATATGTTTTATGGCAACGCTAATTGGTTTATATGAGTTGATCCCCTACTCTTAATCACACAAGAAAAATCAATTATTTTCAGCAAAAATCCTCTGGCAAACACATTGAGCAAGACGAGAATGGAACACATTCAAGTCACAGGGGATTTTGACTACCAACTAATTTCATCTTCAAACACAACCGTTTTTTTTAATGCGAATTTGTGATCCTGGAAAACAATCAAAACTCAAACTTGTAACATCAATACTTCAATCGTTTATCACTTTCAATTAGTGTGGCAAAGGCCAATTCGAATAATCCAAACAATTGAACTCTATTTTGATGTTGTCAAGAAATTTGTTAGGCTTATAACTCCAAACTCGGCCAAAGTTGCGAGTCTTCCCAAAACAAGAGATATTGAAAATATGGTTCCTTCAACTTTAAAAAATATTAATATTGTGTTTTTTTAGATATAAGAAATTTTTATTTAGTAATATTCTATGCATGTGGTAGTGATATAATTTAGTATAAATTCAAAAAAAACATTAATGAGTTTGTTATTTATTATTTAAAATTTATTTATTTTATTTTGAAAATAATAATTTATATATATATTTTTTTTTATACTAGGGGAATCGGTAACAACGGCAGTATCGTACTCGCGTGACACGGGGTCGGGTCGAATCCTGCCGGCTGCCTTATAAACCCTAGGGAGAAACGCACAGCCCGCAAGCACGCCCTCCGAGTAAATCGGGGTGAGAATCGACCTTGAGACCTCATTTTACATAGTTCCTTCCATTTACACGGCACTTGCCAATCGGTCTACACCCCTGCGGGCATAATAATTTATATATTGATGATAATTGTTGTTTATTAATATCACATTTGATTGATTAGACTTTAAAAATATAATTAGTAAAACATTATATAATTAATAGAGATTGAGATATATTTGGTGAAGAATAATATATAATCTTCAAATTTGAAATGTTTTAAATTGAATAATGTATATTTTAAGATAGGTATTATCTAATTGTTCTACTTTTTTTTTTCTTTCTAGCTGAAATCTGGCAACATAAATCCACACAAAATCACAACTTTTTGTTGTTTAAATTGCATTTATAAATACAAAAATGGATTCAATGTGCTAAAAAACCACTCAAATCTATAGATTCAACAATATCTCATCGGGTTTTGGACAAATATTCCCGGAAAATATAACTGGAAAATGGCAAAAAGGTAGCACATTTAGACATATGTTATATTTAATATTACATTGTAAGTTTATAATGCTAGTTAAAAAAAAAAAAAAAAAAAAAAATATAAAATTATATTTAATAATCAATAAGATACATTTCATGTTCTTTATTGTCAATTAGGGCTATCTTAAGTGGTTGGGAGAAATGGTTTTTATCTTTAAGTGACATGATAATGTTTTAATAAGTATACATGGTTGTGATTATTCTTTTTTCATCATAAATTCTCTTCAATAAATCACTTTGACATTCCCATTCACCCGTTAAGAGAGTATGCTAGTTATTAAAATAAAATGCTTTAACTCTCTTTTGAATAGTAGAGAGAGAGTTTTTAACTCTTCTTTGAGTTGTGTCTTCATAGGCCACTCTTTTTTGAGTAGTGGAGAGAGTCTTTAACTCTCCTTTGAGTTCTGTCTTCATAGGCCACATCTGTAAGAAATAACATGGAAGTAAAAGTTAAAAGGGAAATAATAAAGTCACAATGTGTGGAGGAGGTTGATCAAAATACCATATTAAATTAGAAAACACAATATGAGAAATGACACTTTATCACATAAACCACCGTCAATTCAATGTTATTCATTTTAAGAACATACATTATAAAAGTAGATGAGTTGGTGAATTAAATCTCTACAAAAAAGTTAAAGATTTATTAATAGATATCCATTGCAATAATGGGAGATGACAATGATTAGCGTGTTTTGTAATAGCTTTATTGGTTTTGTTTTGACATGCTTTAAATGTTTTGACCATGCTTTCGGATGCTACCCCAGCTCCCATTCTTCCTTTTGATTCGATACCAATCCATACTTATCACGGGAAAACTCTTATTCAACCCACCTTACTTCGATCTGATCTTCCTTCTTCTTCAAGAGTTAATCCTTCACCTGAACCGGATCCTACTTGGTCAAGAGGTTTAGGGCTTGAACTTTCGCCACTAAAAACTCACAGTGCGCGCAAAAAGACTTTGGCTGGACCGTCGACAACGAGCACTTCATCTACTGTTACAAATCAATGGGCGCTTAGAGGATTAAAAGCCCTAGCTCGAGGTAAATCATGATCCTTCTATCCCTCAACATTAGAGGGGTTGGAGGACCCCTGAAACTTGCCTCCATGCAAAGACTTCTCGAGAAGACTCATCCATCAATCATCTTCCTACAAGAAACACTTGTGGATGCTTCTGCTGCTAGGGATTTTATGCATCAGCTCCGACCAAACTGGATGGCCTGTGCTGCAAGTTCTGTAGGTAACTCGGGCGGCCTACTGGCCTCGTGGGACCCTTCCCTTTTTGATATTTCGTCGATGCTCAGTCCAGGGGGGATTTTACTCTCCGGGACGTGTTTTGAACTAAAAAAATCTATCAATTTGCTCAACGTTTATGGTCCATGTGCTGACCGCAAAGATTTCTGGGAGCGACTTGATGAACTAGGTCTATTGGCGGCAAAGAATCTCATCCTCGTTGGAGATCTTAATATAACCACTAGTCCAAAGGAAATGTGGGGAGAAAAGGCATTGATTGACCCACTCTTGAGCTTTTTTAATCATATTTTTTACAAAAACTCCTTGGTCGATTTGAAGCCAGCAGAGCTATTCCCTACTTGGAGAAATGGGAGACTGGGACCAGCAGGCATAGCCAAAAGACTCGACCGGTTTTTAGTTGCAGAGGATTTACTCTCGCCTTCCTACAACTTCCGAGCTTGGGTAAATCTCCCTTTCCTTTCTAACCATGAACCAATTTTCTTACAGATAGGTGATGGTCGTTTCGGAGCTGGACAACCTTTCAAGTTAAATCCGCAATGGCTGAGGGAGGATTCTTTTAACAGCCTGGTCAGATTGGTTTGGGCTGACACTACCCTTACTGTTCCTGGAGACGCCCAAGGTAATCTGGTTAGAAAAATTTCCAGATTGAAAGCACTTACCATACATTGGTTAAAAGAAAAAAAGGAAACGGAACAGGCTGATTTAAGAAGAATTGAACAAGAGCTGGAAGACCTTCTCAAATTAAAGATTCAGGATGCTAGCTGCACTGACCTTGACTATAAAATTCACTGTCTAGAGATGGTGCATGAAAAGCAGAATGCTCTGGCTGGCTGGCGGGGATAAAAATACTCGTTTCTTTCACCGAGTTGCCAGTTCTCGCCGATCTAAAAAGCATATTTGGGATATAGAAGAAGAGGACGACAAACTTCACCAATCATAGGAAGATATCAAAACAACGACCTTCAATCATTTTAAAGCTTTTTTCCAGGTAGCTTCTGCTCCTAGCCTAGCAGCATAGATAGAAACAACAAGCATCTTCCCAAAGATGGTATCAACCGAGGAGGCTTTAGCTTTAGAATTTCCCTGTTCGAAGGAGGAACTATTAGAGGTTATCAAAGGTTTCAAAAAAGAAAAGAGTCCAGGACCCGACGGTTGGTCGGTTGAATTATATCTCCATTTTTTCGATCTTATGTGGCAGGATCTTCTGGATGTCGTGGAGGATGCGAGAACCAGAGGGGTGGTAAAATCTCAGCTAAACAATACCTTTATTGTTTTGATTCCTAAATCAAATCTTCCCAGGCAGTTTAAAGACTTTCGACCTATATCACTCTGTAATCTATGTTATAAACTAATCTCAAAGATCATTGCTAGAAGAATCTGTCCCTTTCTCTCCCGAGCACTTTCAGAAGAACAGCTCGGCTTCCTAAAAGGGAGACAAATTCTCGATGCCGTTGGAGTCGCACAAGAATGCATCCATAGTATAAAGACAAAAAAACTAAAAGCCATTCTTCTAAAGCTAGATCTTAAAAAGGCCTTCGACTGCATTAACTGGAATTTTCTACATCTTATTCTTTTACAGAGTGGTTTCAGAATAATTACAACCAATTGGATTTTGGGCTGTATCTCCTCGGCCACCCTTGCTATTCTGATCAATGGGGAAGCTACCAAAGCTTTTCACTATGAGAGAGGGCTCCGACAGGGATGCCCTCTCTCACCACTTCTTTTCATTATGATCCTGGAAGGACTCAACATCTTACTCAAAAAAAGCCAAGCGGATGGGCATCTAAAAGGGATAAAAGTCTCGGGGCTGACACATATTCTACATATCCTTTTTGTAGATGACGTGCTGATCATGACTACTGCCAATCTAGCTAAATGGACCATCATTCACTCTCTCATTAACACATTTTGCTCTGTTTCAGGTTTAGAGACCAATATCCACAAGTCCGTCTTCCTGGTTTCGAATGCAGAGGAGAATTTGCAAACAAATTTAAAAGAGTTGTTTGGTATTGATTCTCTCGAGCTAGCAGAGGGGTTTACCTACCTGGGATACTTTATAAAATCATCCAACTATACAAAAAAATACTGGATCTGGCTTATTGACAAATTTGAAGGTAGAATTCACAATTGGTGCAACATAATGCTCTCTATGGGAGGTAGATATTTTCTTATAAAAGCCGTCTTGGAAAGCCTCCCGGTTTTTTGGATGGCTTTAGCCCACATCCCTGCTTCTGTTTTGAAGACCCTTCGTCAACTTATCTTCACCTTCCTTTGGACCAGCAGCAAGAAGAACAAAGGATTTCACCTCTGCAGATGGGAGGTAATCTCAAAACCAAAATTGATGGGAGGTTGGGGTCTTAAAAATCTTCCTTTCTTTTATAGGGCGCTCTCGGCTAACACCTTTTGGAGAATTTTAACGAAACCCGACCTTTGGAGTAGGGTGATCAAAGCTAAGTATTTCCCACATCTTCCTGTTCACATCTGGATCAGATCTGCCTCGGAGCGACCTACTAAAGGCTCACAAACCTGGAAACATCTCTCTAATTCCCTACCGATCATTCTTCAGTGGATTTCGTGGAAACCAGCCAATGGTTACTTGATTGAAGTCGGCAGAGACAACATTCTGGGATTGGGCAGAAACGCCATGCTTTCTCCTCCACTTCTGGTGCACCTACACAGCAAGAGTTTATTTTTCTTGCATCAATTCAACATTTCGTCCAGTGGGGGACAGTTAGGTGAACTTTGGCTCAATGGCACAGATCTACAGCTGGATTCCGTGTTAAAAAATGAATGGGACGACTTCATCCAACATTTAACGGATGCAGGCATTCGTCTACAAGGAAGGCTGGATACCCTCATCTGGACGGGAGGAGATTGTTTCGGCTTTCTCATTGCAAAAAATGTATATTAGGCTTTGGCTGCAAAATTCTGGTCTTCTATCAACGCAAGATGGCGCCAGAAGATATGGAAGGGCGACTGTCCCTTGAAGCTTAAACTCTTCTGTGGCTTCTGATCGAAAATAAACTTCTGGTTTGGGAGAAGCTACAAGTCCATGGCTGGGAGGGCCCAAACCGTTGCATCCTGTGCAAACAATACAACGAATCAATTCCCCACATCTTCTTACAGTGTTCTTTCACCCGCTCGGTTTGGATTTTTTTATCTTCGGCGCTAAAGCTCACCACGCCTTGGACAGGTTCCAGTGTGCCCCTCTGTTTTCGCAACTGGATTGGTGACAATAGAAACCATACTTTGCTTCCAGTCCATCTCTGCTGGCAGGTCTGGAAGGCCAGAAACTCAGCGCTATTTGAAGAGATGCCACCATTGATTCAAAGAGTGGTAAGTATCATTCTTGCTGAGGTGGCCACTTCAGGAAACAAAATAAAGGATATGCCACCCCTCAGACCCAAACTTGCAATTCCACATGACAGGGTTGTTGCCTGGTTCGATGGCGCGACTCAACAAGGAGGCTCTCTTTGTGGGGCGGGGGGAAAAATCACTCTAAACTCCCACACTTGCATCCGCTGGACTCTAAACCGCGGACAAGGATCTAACATGAAGGCAAAACTTTTGGGAGCGTGGGCATCTCTCATTCTGGCATGTCGCCACACCGATGAGCTTTTACTTCTTGGAGACTCCAAAATTATTATTGATTGGCTAAATGGTCAAGCAGATTTCCATGTGGCAGCCCTTGAGTGCTGGAAAGAGAGAACCCAAGAAGCCACACTCTCGATTAGAAAACTCTCTTTCTCTCACATCTACAGAGAGGAAAACAACGAGGTGGATACCCTATCTAAAAAAGCTTTGCATATGCCTCCGGGCCAAATCAGTTTTACAAAGTGGGAGGACGGGAATGAAGGACCAGCCATCATGATCAAACTTTGATTTATGCCATCTTCTGTTTTATTTTCTGCATCCCTTTTGATCTGAAAGACGATCATAGTAGAGTCAAGGAACATGTAGTTTTGATAGTATGGACTGCACCGATCCATAAACACAATACTCCCTCTTGTATTCTGTCTTTCGTGAAGATAGTTTTGTATATTTTTATATCCTTATAAATATAAAGCACATTTTTTCTCGTGAAAAAAAAAAAATTAATATATGTAAAAAAATAACTTATATTATTAATTAACAATACAAAATGTTAGGTTCATGTTTAAATTTCAAAACATGATTAGAAATGTTAAGTGTTTAGCTTTCAAGTTAATAGAAATGTTAAGTGTTTAGCTTTCAAGTTAATATACGTAACAAAATAACTTATATTATTAATCAACAATACAAAATGTTAGGTTCATGTTTAAATTTCAAAACATGATGTATTTTAAATATGATATAGTTTTTTCATTCAAAATAAAAAAACCAATGAAATAAACCAATAAAATAAGTAATAAAGTTGTTTAGTATTTGTTTTTTAAGAAAAGATAAAAAAAAAGATAACAACGTTAATGTACAAATAAATAAATATACTGAATAAAAACTTTATACATTAATAATAAAAATAATTATTATAAAAAAATACACTTAATCACTTAGCAACATGCATAATTCAAGATAAAAAACTAACATATAACCTAACAAGTTCCGTATTTACGACTGCAACATTGTTTCTTATGAATGATTAGAATTAATACGCTCTCTACTATATAAAATGTAAATTAATAAGATCCCTTGAAAATTAAAAAAAAAAAAACTTATATGTAAATTATATATATATAACATATTATATATATATGTAATCTCACTAATGTATTCAAAACTAATATGTAGTGTCTTTTCACTTTAACTAAATTGAACCTCAAGCAATAAAAGAAGCATGATATAGTATTCAACTAATATGTAGTGTCTTTTCACTTTTCCTAAATTGAACCTCAAGCGATAAAAGAAGCATGATATAGTTACTTGAATATAAATTCTACAATATGAATTAACATACAGTAAATATAAAAATGACTACCATGGGATAAATAAAAGGGTTATGAACTCACCAAAGCCCACTAATACATGTGAATAACATTGTAGTGTTTTTTTGTCTCGGATGGGGTGTCACGTAGCGGAAGGAGGCCACACAACGCTTCCATGATTTCAGCCATAAATATGGTCAGTCGTCGTCCCTCACCTTAGTCTTGAATGGAGGGTGACCTTAATTTCTTGCAGAGAAAGGGAGGACAGCTCCCTCGAGCCAGGTTAATGGTGGTCTTGTGGATTAATGGTAGGAGGCGAGTGAGTACAACGATCATGTTTGCCCCAGGGTTATTTCTCTTGCCCAGCCCTAGATGACGTTATTTCACCTTCGAGCTTTGTCACCTTGCTTGCTCTGAGAATTGCATTACTATGCAGTGGGTTCCCCTAGCAGTAATTCAGTGGATTCTTCGCCCCCCTGGCTCAGCCATGCCGAGAGAGAGAGGTAAGCTGAGACGTGGACCTACCTGGTACAACTACGCTACCCGATAGAGACACCTACAACAATTGGAACGGGCCCTATCCATTTTGAGGACTCATCACACCGCGAAGCCACGAACTCCACCGATGGCCTACGTCGAGGAGGAATTTCTGGAGGAACCTATCCAGGTTCCACCGAAATCCCTCCTCTACACGGTCCCAGACGATTACTTGTTCCCCAACACTAGCAGAGCTAATACAGGTACCCAGGTGCCATGAATGGCACCACATGCGTTGTTGAGGAGGAATTCCTAGAGGAACTCCTCCATACGGCTCCAGGTGCTTCCCTCCAGGACAACACTAGCGAAGCTGATGCAGGAATTGAGGCGGTCAAGGATGGAGCCACCGACACCACGCAAAATAACTTCCCCATCTTGGCGCCTCCACCTTTAAATGCAATTCCAGAATTCGACCCTGCTCCCCCCAATCTCTTCAGCTCGGAGCAGCTGGAGCTCATTTTTGATCTCATAAGCCACATGGTGGACCAGCTTGATCGGGACACCCTCATTAGCAAGCATATTGACATGCTCTTTGACACATTCTCGAATGCACCAACCAAGCAGCATTTCCCGACCTGTGCGCAACCATTTGTGCTACAACCCAGGGATGACACTCTCCCTGGAGCTTTAGACGACAGATCCCTTGGTGCCAATGATTAGCTTCTTGTTATTTTGTACTGGTACTATGCATAATTCTTGTCTAGTTTCCTATACTGGGACTCTGCATAATTCATGTCTAGTTTTATTTTTTCAGCAGTTGTTAGTTTGTTCTAGCTTGCCGAGACAGATCTGTTAGGACAAACATCTGCCACCTACTCTGGTTTCCATTTGGCAGGGCAAGTGGCAGATGGATTTTTTTGGCCAAAAGTATAACAGGCGGCCACCCGTTCCGGTTTCCACTAGTTTGGTTGAACAAGGGGTAGGCCAATGACATGTGTCTTTTTTTGTATAGTGACAACACAGTAATAGGATTTCCCCTTTTTATTTACAAAAAGAAACATTGTAAAGTATTTTTACTTTTTCAAAAGTTGAACCTTAAATAATGAGGGAAGCATGATATAATATTTCAAATATCAATTAATATAATGTAAATATATGAATGACTATCATGGAGGAGGAGTTATGATTACACAATTCACATCGGAAAGGGGTAGAAATGACATGTCTTTTACAACATAAATTTTAATTCTTCTTTTATGACATAAATTTTAAGTAGTTCAATTATACAACTTATTTTTTGTTCTAGTGTGGGTGAATTTTTTTTAGCATTGCTAAGAGAGGGTTGTAATTTGGTGTTGCATGTGAAGGACCCAAGGGTTTCTTAATGAACAACTTCACTCTGAACCCATAATAAGATATATAATAATAATTGATTGTAAAATATATCATGATATTACAAAGATAGGGCCTCCGTATATATATATATATATATATATATATATATATATATATGTCCTTTTATGGTTTTTATGAAGAGTCATGGCCTTTTATTACATTAATGCTTAATTTTACTTTATTTATTATTTTAATGTCTTTCTATTATATTATTATTTATTGTAACATTGCCCTTCCCTTAAATTTTTCTTTGTCCTCAAACAATGGTAAGGAAGGATATAACTGGCAAAAGTGCTCTGACTCCCACACCGCGTCTTCTTCCGATAGATTTTTCCATTTAATCAGATATTCCTTGACTACTCGAGAACATAATCTTTTTTCCCGGGTGGCGATAATGGTTTCGGGTTCTAAAATGATTCTTCCTTCCTCATCCAACATAGGAAGCATAGTTTGCACCTTTTGTTGTTGCCCCAAGACTCTCTTTAGACACGATACATGAAAAATGTTGTGGATACGACTTTTATCTGGTAAATCCAACTGGTAAGCTACGTGATTGATTTTTCTATTTATTTGATATGGTCCATACAATTTTGGAGCCAATTTGTTCTTCCCATGTTGTTTAAGGGATAACTGTTTGTAAGGTTGAAGTCTTACAAATACCCAGTCTCCTACTTCAAACACTCTTTCTGTTTAGTTTTGGTCATCTTGTTGCTTCATTCGATTCCTTGCAACTGTTAAGTTTTCTTTGAGTAACTGAAGGATTTTCCGACTTTCCTCTAAATGGTCTTTTACCGACGCAACTTTTATGTGGCTAGTGGCCAATTCCTTTCACGGTGGAGGTTTGTAATGATAAAGAGCTTGGAATGGTGTCATTTTAGCTGATGTGTGATAAGTGGAGTTATACCACCACTCAGCAAGGTGCAACCATTGAAACCATTTATTTTGTTTGTTGGAGATAAAACAACGAAGATAGGTTTCTAAACATTTATTGACAACTTCTGTTTGACCATCTATTTGAGGGTGGTAAGATGAGCTCATATTGAGAGAGGTTTCGATCTATTTGCAAAATTCTCTCCAAAAATTCCCTTTAAATTTGGCATCTCTATCGCTAACGATAACCTTAGGGAACTCATGTAGTTTGTAAATATTTTTACAAAATATTTCAACCATTTGTTTTGCTGAATCTATTTTTCTTACTCCAATAAAGTGTGCATACTTGGTTAGTCTATCTACTACTACTAATATTTTATCTTTTCCGTCGGATATGGTAGTCCTTCAATGAAATCCATTGAAATTTCTTCCCATTTTTGGTTGGGAATGTGTAACAGGTGGAGTAACCCAGGGGTCGAGACATTTTCATTCTTGTTCCTTTGACAAAGATCACATTCTGCTACATATTTTCGAATATCTACACTCACCCCTTTCCAAAAATATGATCTTCGTGCATTATAGTATGTTTTGAAAAATCCGACGTGAACTGCAGCTGGGCAATCATGAGATTCTTGAAGAACCTTGGTGTTAAATCTTGAGTTGGTATTTAAGTAGATTCTTCCTTTATATCATAAGATGTCGTTCTTCCATTCAAACTTAGGGTATTGATTTAAATTGTTGATTACAGAAAAAGTCTCTTGGTTGATCGGTTTTGTTTTGACATGCTTTAAATCTTTTTCAAAATCTACTTTTCATTTAAAATGTTAAGTGTTTAGCTTTAATATATATGTAAAAAAAAACTTATATTATTAGTCAAAAATACAAAATGTTAGGTTCATGTTTAAATTTCAAAACATGATGTATTTTAAATATGATATAGTTTTTCCATTCAAAATAAAAAACCAGTAAAATAAATAATAAAGTTGTTTAGTATTTGTTTTTTTTTAAAAAATTAAAAAAAATAATAACAACATTAATGTACAAATAAATAAATATATTGAATAAAAACTTCATACATTAATAATAAAACTAATTATTATAAAAAAATACACTTAATCACTTAGCAACATGCATAGTTCAAGATAAAAAACTAACATATAACCTAACAAGTTACATATTTACGACTGCAACATTGTTTCTTATGAATGATTAGAATTAATACACTCTCTACTATATAAAATGTAAATTAATAAGATCCCATGAAAATTTAAAAAAAATACTTATATGTAAATTATATATATATATATATANTCAACTAACATGTAGTGTTTTTTCACTTTTCATAAATTGAACTTCAAGCAATAAAAGAAACATGATATAGTATTCAACTAATATGTAGTGTCTTTTCACTTTTCTTAAATTGAACCTCAAGCGATAAAAGAAACATGATATAGTTACTTGAATATAGATTCTACAATATGAATTAACAGAAAGTAAATATAAAAATGGCTACCATGGGATAAATAAAAAGGGTTATGAACTCACCAAAGCCCACTAATACATGTGAATAACATTGTAGTGTTTTTTTGTCCCCGATGGGTGTCACGTAGTGGAAGGAGGCCACACAACCCTCCCATGATTTCAACCATAAATATGGTCAGTCGTCATCCCTCACCTGAGTCTTGAATGCAGGGTGACCTTAATTTCTTGCAGAGAAAGGGAAGACAGCTCCCTCGAGCCAGGTTAATGGAGGTCTTGTGGATTAACGGTAGGAGGCGGGTGAGTACAACGATCATGTCTGCCCCAAGGTTATCTCTCCCGCCCAACCCTAGATGGCGTTATTTCGCCTTCGAGCTTTGTCACCTTGCTTGCTCTGAGAATTGCATTACTGTGCAGTGGGTTCTCCTAGCAGTAATTTAGTGGATTCTTCGCCCCCTTGGCTCAGCCATGCCGAGAGAGAGAGGTAAGCTGAGACGTGGACCTGCCTGGTACAACTATGCTACCCGACAGAGACACCTGCAACAACTGGAATGGGCCCTATCGATTTCGAGGACTCATCACACTGCAAAGCCATGAACTCCACCGATGGCCTACGTCGAGGAGGAATTTTCGGAGGAACCTATCCAGGTTCCACCGAAATCCCTTCTCTACACGGTC
Source organism: Picea sitchensis (assembly GCA_010110895.2). Classification (NCBI taxonomy): domain Eukaryota; kingdom Viridiplantae; phylum Streptophyta; class Pinopsida; order Pinales; family Pinaceae; genus Picea; species Picea sitchensis. The sequence goes on along the minus strand of SNQJ01S0076145.1, from coordinate 14,109 downwards.
CTGGACGATTACTTGTTCCCCAACACCAGTAGAGCTAATACAGGTACCCATGCTACCATGGATGGCGCCACATGCGTTGTTGAGGAGGAATTCCTGGAGGAACTCCTCCACACGGCTCGAGGTGCTTCCCTCCAAGACAACACCAACGAAGCTGATGCAGGAACTGAGGCGGTCAAGGATGGAGCCACCGACACCACGCAAAATAACTTCCCCATCCTGGTGCCTCCACCTCTAAATGAAATTCTGGAATTCGACCCTGCTCCCCCCAATCTCTTCAGCTCGAAGCAACTGGAGCTCATTTTCGATCTCATAAGCCACATGGTGGACCAGCTTCATCGGGACACCCTCATTAGCAAGAAGATTGACATGCTCTTTGACACATTCTCGAATGCACCGACCAGGTAGCGTTTCCCAACCCGTGCACAAACATTTGTGCTACAGTCTAGGGATGACACTCTCCCTGGAGCTTCAGACGACAGATCCCCTGGTGCCAATGATTAGCTTCTTGTTATTCTGTACTGGTACTATGCATAATTCTTGTCTAGTTTCCTGTACTGGGACTCTGCATAATTCATGTCTAGTTTTATTTTTTCAGCAGTTGTTAGTTTGTTCTAGCTTGCTGAGACAGATCTGTTAGGACAAACATCTGCCACCTGCTCTGGTTTCCATTTGGCAGGGCAAGTGGCGGATGGATTTTTTGGCCAAAAGTATAACAGGCGGCCACCCGTTCCGGTTTCCACTAGTTTGGCGGAATAAGGGGTAGGCCAATGACATGTGTTTTTTTTGTACAGTGACAACACAGTAATAGGATTTACCCTTTTTATTTACAAAAAAAAGCATTATAGTGTTTTTTTACTTTTTCAAAAGTTGAACCTTAAATAATGAGGGAAGCATGATATAATATTTCAAATATCAATTAATATAATGTAAATATATGAATGGCTATCATGGAGGAGGGGTTATGATTACACAATTCACATCGGAAAGGGGTAGAAAAGACGTGTCTTTTACAACATAAATTTTAATTCTTCTTTTATGACATAAATTTTAAGTAGTTCAATTATACAACTTATTTTTTGTTCTAGTGTGGGTGAATTTTTGTTAGCATTGTTAAGAGAACATTGTACTTTGGTGTTGCATGTGAAGGACGCAAGAGTTTCTTAATGAACAACTTCACTCTGAATCCATAATAAGATATATAATAATAATTGATTGTAAAAAATATGATGATATTACAAAGATAGGGCCTCCGTATATATATATATATATATATATATATATGTCCTTTTATGGTTTTTATGAAGAGTTATGACTTTTAGTCATGACCTTTTATTACATTAATGTTTAATTTTACTTTATTTATTATTTTAATGTCTTTCTATTATATTATTATTTATTGTAACATTGCCCTTCCCTTAAATTTTTCTTTGTCCTCAAACAATGGTAAGGAATGATGTAACTGGTAAAAGTGATCTGACTCCCACGCCGCGTCTTCTTCCGATAGATTTTTCCATTTAATTAGATATTCCTTGATTACTCGAGAACATAATCTCTTTTCCCGGGTGGTGATAATGGCTTCAGGCTCTAAAATGATTCTTCCTTCCTCATCCAACATAGGAAGCATAGTTTGTGCCTTTTGTTGTTGCCCCAAGACTCTCTTTAGACATGATACATGAAAAATGTTGTGGATACGACTTTTATCTGGTAAATCCAACTGGTAAGCTACGTGATTGATTTTTCTATTTATTTGATATGGTCCATAAAATTTTGGAGCCAATTTGTTCTTCCCATGTTGTTTAAGGGATAACTGTTTGTAAGGTTGAAGTCTCACAAATACCCAGTCTCCTACTTCAAACTCTCTTTCTATTTAGTTTTGGTCAGCTTGTTGCTTCATTCGATTCCTTGCAACTGTTAAGTTTTCTTTGAGTAACTGAAGGATTTTCTGACTTTCCTCTAAATGGTCTTTTACTGACGCAACTTTTATGTGGCTAGTGGCCAATTCCTTCCACGATGGAGGTTCGTAATGATAAAGAGCTTGGAATGGTGTCATTTTGCTGATGTGTGATAAGTGGAGTTATACCACCACTCAGCAAGGTGCAACCATTGAAACCATTTATTTTGTTTGTCGGAGATAAAACAACGGAGATAGGTTTCTAAACATTTATTAACAACTTCTGTTTGACCATCTGTTTGAGGGTGGTAAGATGAGCTCATATTGAGAGAGGTTCTGATCTATTTGCAAAATTCTCTCCAAAAATTCCCTTTAAATTTCGCATCTCTATCGCTGACGATAATCTTAGGGAGCTCATGTAGTTTGTAAATATTTTTACAAAATATTTCAACCATTTGTTTTGCTGAATCTATTTTTCTTACTCCAATAAAGTGTGCATACTTGGTTAGTCTATCTACTACTACTAATATTTTATCTTTTCCGTCGGATATGGTAGTCCTTCAATGAAATCCATTGAAATTTCTTCCCATTTTTGGTTGGGAATGTGTAACGGGTGGAGTAACCCAGGGGTCGAGACATTTTCATTATTGTTCCTTTGACAAAGATCAAATTCTGCTACATATTTTCGAATATTTGCACTCATCCCTTTCCAAAAAAATGATCTTCGTGCATTATAGTATGTTTTGAAAAATCCGATGTGACCTGCAGCTGGGCAATCATGAGATTTTTGAAGAACCTTGGCTTTAAATCTTGAGTTGGTATTTAAGTAGATTCTTCCTTTATATCATAAGATGTCGTTCTTCCATTCGAACTTAGGGTATTGATTTAAATTGTTGATTATAGAGAAAGTCTCCGGGTTTTTTGCATACTCAGTTTATATTTCATCCAACCATTCTGGAATGGCTATTGATATTGCAAAAACTTGTGTTTCTTCATCTTTTCATGATAGGGTATCAACTGTGATGTTGTCTTTTCCTCTTTTATGTAGAATTTCCATATCAAACGTTGCAATTTTCTCTATCCACTTTTGTTGTTCGGTTGACAATGTTTTTTGTTGTCACAAGTACCGAAGACTGTTATGATTTGTGCGTATCAAGAACTTACTTCCCAATAGATATTGGTGCCATTTTGTTAATGCATGCATGATAACAAACATTTCCTTCTTGTAAGTGGATTGGAAGCATTCCGTTTTATTTAATTTCCTGCTCTCAAAAGCTATTGGGTGTCCATCTTGCATCAATACTGCTCCAATTCCAAAACTTGATGCATCACACTTGATGATGAAAGGTTTGGAGAAGTTAGGTGTTGCTAATACCGAGGTTGTCGACATAATGTTTTTTAAGTTTTCAAAACATTTTTGTGCTTCCAAATTCCATTGGAAAGAGTTTTTCTTAAGGATATTTGTTAGGGGGCTGGTTAAATGAGCATAATTCTTGATGAATCTTCGATAGTATCCTGCCAATCTTAGAAATCCTCTTAACTTAGATATGTTTTTGGGTTTAGGCCATTCTATGATTGCCCTGATTTTCTTGGGGTCTACCTTGACTCGTTTTTTGGATATGATGTGACCAAGGTACTCTACTTCCTCCTTGCCAAATGTACATTTTGATATTTTGGCATAGAATTGGTTTTCCTCTAGAAGAGATAATACTTTTCCCAAATGCTTCATATGATCCTCCCATGTTTTAATGTACACTAAGATATCATCGAAGAAAACTAAGACATGTTTCCATAAGTATGGATGAAATAATTCATTCATTTTCGCTTGGAAAGTGGCGGGGGCATTAGTTAGCCCAAAAAGCATCACCTTGAATTCATAGTGTCCTTCGTGTGTCTGGAAGGTAGTGTTGGATACATCTTCTAGTCTGACTCTAATCTGATAATACCTAGATCTTAAATAAAGTTTTGAAAAATATCTTGCTCCATGAAGTTCATCCAACATTTCGTCAATAAATGGGATGCGAAATTTGTTTTTAATTGTTATTTTGTTTATCCCTCGGTAATCTATGCATAATTTGAAAGATCCATCTTTCTTTTGAACTAACACTAGTGGAGATGCATATGGAATTCTACTTTTCATGATGACAACACATTTTAATAAGTCTTGGACTGATCTTTCTATATCTGTTTTGTGGTGATGAGGGTATATGTCTGGTCTAACCTTGACTGGGATTGATCCTAGTTTAACTTCAATTATATGTTCAATTCTTCTTTGAGGTGGTAACTCCATGGGAAGGTCTTGAAATACCTTCTTGTGTTTTTGAATTAGATCTTGGACGTCTGATGTTCTAGAGTCATCCTGTTCTGATTCTTGTATTTCTATGTTGTGGCATTGGATGAAGTATGCAGTTGCTCCTTTTCGGATCATTTTTTCCATTTGTTGCGATGACATAACCTGTGTTTGTAGAGGTTGAAAACCATATAATTTATAACTTTTCCCTTTCCACTTGAATTGGATGAAATGTTCTTGGTGATTGACTGATTATGTGCCCAAGGTTTGTAACCATTGGACTCCTAAACCACATCTACTCCTCTCAGAGGGACGATGTAGAGTTCAAATTCCAAATTGAAATCTTGGATTTGGAGTTTCACCTTATGGCATTTTCCGACATTTCCAATTTTTTTGATGTCTGTAACCATTACTTTCATGTCTAGGACTGGATATACAAATAATTTTAGTTTCCTTGCATTCTTGATATCGAGGAAATCGAGGAAATTGTGGGTACTTCCAGTGTCGATTAGTATGGCGATATTATCATTTTTGATATGTCCTTTTAATTTAAGAGTTTGTGGTTGGGTAATCCTGTGATGGCTCCGAGCGATATTCTTGGTGTGTTGTCTTCTATGAGTTCTGAAGTGTCATTTTGGAAATTTTCCATTTCTTCATTTATTGATTCTACTGAGTCTGATTCATCGTCTTTTTCTGCTTCAGAAGTGAACAATTTTTTTGAGTTATCTTCGATCTGGCACCTATGTCTTGGGTCCCATTTCTCTCCACATCGTTTACATTTTCCTTCTTTTATCCTTTGGGACTCTAAAATTCTTCTTCTATCTTCACATAGATTGGTTGGTATGTATTTGTCATTTCATGTGGTCTGAGGTACACTCCTTCTTGAGTAAACCTTGTTGAATCTTGATTGGCCTTCTATGTTACCCATGATTTTGGTCATCATGATGATGTATGGATGATGGTGTACTCAGGCTCTTCATCAGAACTTTCTCCTGAGAAAAGTTACTTTCTTCTCTTTCCAGAAATACCATTTTTGAAGGAGGTTCGCAGGCTGCTAGTATATTTGCCTGCGAGAATGCATGATTCTCGCAGGCTGCCTTAAGCCATGGTACTTATACCAGGGGTGCAAAGTTACTTTTATGTTGAGCTTGCTAGGGTGCAAACTCTTTCTAGCCGAGGGAAAAGAATTGAATTCGATGCTTCTAGAGGGGAATATTCTAGAGAATGGATGAGATGGCACATTGGTTATCCCTAGTCTTTGGATTCCACGACATTTTGGGATCATTCTTATCTAAGTAGCTTAATTCATTCTCTCCTATATATTGAGAATTTTTCCACCGGAAAAGGTTAAGAAAAGTTAAGCAAGAGATTCATTGGAGGTGGTGAAAGAATGTGTGAAGGACTGATGCTATAGCAACTTGGAGACTCTAGCAAGTTCATCCGAAGGAGTTGAATACGTCTCTTCTTCGTATTACAGAGTGAGCAGGGTGTGTGTGTTAGAGCCAAGGGCCATCGAAGAGTTCGCGACATCAAGGCTCATGTTGTAATATTTACTTTCCATTAATATGTCTGATGTCTATGTCCCTTTCCCATAAATCCATTTCCACTTTATTGTATAATTCCTTGATCATATACATAGATGGTTCGAGATAGATTGTTCTTTCTTCACTTTGGTTGGTTTTGTGTTGTCTTGGTCTTGTTGTAGAGAGCATTGGGCTGGCCGGTTATCCTAGTACTGGATTCCCTGATATTTTGGGATCATTCTTATCTAAGTAACTAATTCATTCTCTCCTATATATTGAGGGAATTTTCACGGAAAAGGTTAAGCAAAGTTAAGCAAGAGATTCATTGGAGAATTAGTGAAAGAATGTGTGAAGGACTGATGCTATAGCAACTTGGAGACTCTAGCAAGTTCATCCAAAGGAGTTGATCTTCTTCATGCAAGTGAGCAAGTGTGTGTGTTAGAGCCAAGGGCCATCGAAAGGAAGTTTGCGACATCAAGGCTCATGTTGTAATATTTACTTTCCATTAATATGATACAGTAATATGTCCCTTTCCCATAAATCCATTTCCACTTTATTGTATAATTCCTTGATCATATACATAGATGGACTGTCGAATAGATTGTTCTTTCTTCACTTTGGTTGGTTTGTGTTGTCTTGGTCTTGACTGCATGAGAGCATTGGAGCGAAGCGGGAGCAACAAAGACCATAGGAATCGATAATAAGGTATGCTATTATTTCTTGTCTCCTAGTTAATTCAGTAGTCAAAATCTAGGGAAAGAGTATTATTCTGTCTTGCTTTGTTCTAGATCTAGGTGGATCTAGGGAGATCGATTTGTGTCCGCACTTATGGATTTATCCAATAACAAAATTGGCGTCTCCACTGGGGAATATCCCATTTTCTTTGTGGCTTTTGATAATTTTCTGTGGCCATTTGCTATGGTTTCATTTTTCTCCTGTTTTGTCAATCTCTGAGTCTTCAGGATATCCTGATAGACCCTTTGGGTCCAGAAGCCTTTTTAAATTTTACTTTATTTTTCAAATTTTTGAATATGTTCAGGCATTCTCGCACTGTACTTCATTGCAGCCTGCAAGAATTGGTAGGGTTCGCACCCTGTCTTTAGGTTTCAGTGCGAGGTTCTCGCACCCTGCTCAAGGGTCACCTGCGAGAATCAATGATTCTTGCATTGTGTTATATTGCCTGCCTGCGAACTCTTTTGTTCAAATTTTTGGCTTTGAGTTTTAGCATTTTTAATTGCCCAGATCAGTTTGATTTCCTTATACGAGTTTTTTGGACCACTTGATTGATTTCTTTCTTGTCTTTTCTTGAGTGCATGAACAGTCTTAGAGTTTCAAGGCTTTTCTTGTCTTTTGTGTCTTGACTTTCATTTCTTGACTTTTCTTGGCAATACCATTCTCTCTGACTTCAGATTCTGAGTGTGTTTGATCAGTTAAGAACCAGTGATTGGTTGAAAGTTGAGTGCTTGGTTGTTCTCATTTGCTTATTGGTTTGAAAGATCATTTTCTTGTGCAATTGAGAAGACTATTTTGGTTTGCTCTTTATTTTTGCTTTCATTGAAAGATTTGATTAGGTTTGTCATTGCTTGTTCATTTGGATTTTGATTTTCTGTACTCTCACTGTCATTGAAAATCAAATTATTGAGATGGTTGAAGTATTTGGAAAAGACATAATAGAGAATTGTCTTTTGATAAGTGATTGTTTGCATTTACATTTTAAAGGAAATTTTGCATGGTAGTACAAGGTTGATCTAGAAATTTTTTTCTCTCTCCCATACATAGGATTCATCGAACGAAAAGTGATATATTTCATTCTCATCCTTGCATTGTTGGGTCAGAGTCATACAACATAAGTTTCATTTCCATTACCTTTGAGTAAACAACAACTCTTAATAACACTGCGTAATCATAAAATTTATCTAGTAACTCTTTTCTAGGGCTCTATTACACCAACATTAGCTAGGCTAGCGCTTTGGAGTAAGAAGAGAGATACACTCTCCAAAAGAACAAAACACACAATAACATCTTGTGTTAGGGAGTGTTAAATTCCATTTTCAACATCTTGTCCTGGGAAGCCCTTCTCACACAAGGGTCAAGCACGAGGTCACATTGATACTAGCAGAGTTATTCACCCTGCTTTATTGGTGTCAGTGTAGAGATTTCACGTATTATGGGGATCACTCGGAGGTATACCCACAATGATGAGTGGAAGCCTTTTGAGTTGATTGCGGGCTAGATACCCTGCCCTTGCGTGTGGATCGGATTGTCGACTGTTCCCCCAAGATTTATTGTTGTTGGTGGTGACCTTAGTGGCCTGTCTTTCTAGGTTCTTACCCAAGGTGACTGTGGAGGGGAAAGTCTTCATGGTACCTGGAATTGACGTTGACCAAAATCACTCGGGATCCTTGGAGGGTATACCGACAATTATGTGTGGGAGCTTGCACTAGGGTGTAAGTCCGTTAAGCAGGTCATCAGTGTAAATTTTCCACCATAGCCCCGCCCCTTCTCGTATCGTTGTTGCGACGTTGGATTTCATCACCAACTAGTGGATTTGAAATTAGAAGGTCTTGTTTGCCTGGTGATTGATTCCTAGATTTTGTTTACTAGCGTGTGTTGTTTGCTTCTCGAAGTTGACCATAGGATTTTCTTCCTGAAGATTGTCACTCGTTTACAATATCTCCTCCACGTCGTTCACGTAGAATGTAGGGTTTATCTCCAAAGCATCTGGAAGGTTCACAACCCTTGCCCACAAGCACACCTGGAGGCTCTCCGACGCTGAGTGAAGCCCTAGTCGTCACCACACCACAAGTGGAATGAACTGATTCTCTCGAACGTTTTCGAATTACAAATACTCGAGAGGATTTTCGACTTCCTAGTGATTCTCAATGCCCTTTTAGACGACTGAATTCTTCCGGAGAATTAGTTGTTACTTCTTCTGGATCACCCGTTGGGCCTTTTCCCGACGTAGAAGGCCAAGATCCTTTTTGGTCTGCAGATGATTTCCGAAGGACCCTTTTTAGTCCTGGTTCACCTGTGGTCTCTGAAATCAACCCTCCAGTGTTTTCTGAGACAGAGACTGTACCGTTGAATACCACGTATCACTTTACTCTCCCCGCCGAGATGATCCATCTCGCGAATACTACGAGTGTCCCAATCGGGTTCACTACAGCTGGTCTTGCTCCTATAAACACACAACGAACGCCCGATGTCACTCCCACACTATCGCCTGGATACCATGCGTTGAATGCCTTGTTGAATGCTTCTGTTCCAACACCTCCGCAAACTCCATTTGGTACTCTTGGTGGCCCTTCTTTTCCTGGGCACCCTATTCCCGGTTTTATTCCGACACTCCCTCAATTTCCTTCTGGAAATCCTAATCCTAGTGGCACTATCCCGTCCATTACACCCAACTTGCAGATTCCCGTTGGTGGACACGGTGGTACAATTCAATTTCCTCTTACTGGACACAATTCCATTGCTACACAACCTTCGATTGGAACACAACTTCCGGTTGGAACTCTGCCTACGATAGGGGGACCAACCCCACCTTTTGGACAAAATATACCTCCTTCTTTGGCCTAGTATTGGAATCAGATGATACAAAATCTTCCTCAAACGACTGGGGTGCAGCAGTTGCCTGTCCCTACTATAGGCCAACCATATCCAGGTATACCTAATCCTATTTGGGGTACAAATGCTCAAACTCAGGTCCCCACTGAAGGTTACAATCCCTCGAGCTACTATCCTCTCCAACCACCACCGAATCAGTCTGGGTCTTCCCATTATGGGCAGACTGCTTACGGTCCTACTGGTTTGTCCACATGGCTTCCACCCCAAAGTCACCAGTACCCGCAGGTGAATCGACAGTTACCTTTTCTCGCTACTTTGGATTTTCCAGATTTGTCTAGGATTTTAAATGATCCTATTCGTCACTCCCCCCAATGGCATACTATGCCGACCAAGCTTCCTTCAGATGTTCCTAAATTTGACGGTAAAGTGGGAGAGGACCCAAACAATCACGTTATGACCTTTCACCTATGGTGTTCATCCAACTCGTTGATGGATGACTCTGTTCAATTACGTCTTTTTCAACGACCCCTTACCGGTTCTGCTGCGAAGTGGTATATTGAATTGCCACGAGGTTTTTTCTCTGATTTTAACACTTTAGCTATGGCTTTCCTTACGCATTATCAGTTACCAATTCGTTATGATACAGGGACTGAGATTTTGACTTCCTTCAAACAAAGTAAAGGCACTCATATATCTAATCATATCCATGAGTGGTGAAGGAGACGACGTCTCATTAAAATTGAGCTCCCCGATCAGTTGCTGGCGGAATGGTTTACAAAATCCTTTGTGAACGAAATCGGTAAGGATATTTCCATGGGTGGTGTCGTCACAAAAGAGTAGGCTATAAGTCGTGCTCAATATCTTGATCTCGTTTATTCACAAATGGGAACTCTGTACGATTTACTACCCGATTTACCTTGTCCTAATACTTCCAGCACTTCAACTACTCCAGCTGTTTCGCATGCGGCTAATGGTGTGATTGGTATTGCCCAAGCCCAATCGCATTTTGTTTCAAGCACAAACCCTAAATCGACTTCTTCTAATGTTCAAAATGCTTCGTCTCCTGCCACTCCCACCGGAAAAACTTTGGTTACATTATTGTAGCCGTTGATTACTTTACGAAATGGGCCGAGGCGATGCCGACATTCGACAATACTGGAAAGAATGCAGCCTTGTTTCTTTTTAATCAAATCATAGCTCGTTTCAGTGTCCCCCAAGCTATCGTTACTGATCTCGGTAGCCACTTTAGGAATTTTATGATGTTTGAACTTACCGAGAAGTTGGGTCTTCTTGATAACTCAACGCCCTATTATCCACAAGCTAATGGCTAGGTCGAAGCAATCAACAAAGTTCTCATAACTATGCTTCGACGGATGATAGGAATTCATAAAACAAGTTGGCACACAATGTTGTTTTCGGCATTATGGGCTTACGGGACATCTGTCAAGTCTGCTACTGGGTTTACACCTTTTCGATTAGTCTATGGTGTGGAAGCCATTCTTCCTATAGAATGTGAGATACCTTTTTTGAAGCTAGCTATCGCACTCCTACCCAACACTTCTGCTGAAGAAGAACATCTATTGTATCTTATGCGATTAGACGAAACTCGACGTGATGCCACTCTGGTAATAGAAGCCCAGAAAAAACGTGTTAAGGCCCAGTATGACAAGCATGTCAAGCCTCGCGTTTTCTCTGAAGGTGATCTTGTTCTTCTCTATGAACAAGATCGAGATGTGTTAGGAGCTTGGAAATTCGAACCTATGTGGCGCGGTCCTTATATTGTTCGTCGCGTTTTGGAGAAAGGAACATATGATTTGGTCGATTACGATGGTATCCCTTTCAGTGAACCCATAAATGGGTTGTACTTAAAGAAGTACTATGCATAAGTCATCTGTGCACAAGTACCTTGTATTTTAATGTATCATACTTTGTGTGTGTTACTATAGTTTTCTTTTGTCGTTATTTGGTCTCTGCCCTTATGTGACGTTGTGTTTGATTTCCAGATGTCGGAGTCTTCGCTACCCTATATTGGCTTCGCTGATGGTGCTAGCCGTAGTACTTGGAACCTTGCTTCCGCTGCGTGGGCGATCTATACCCCAACAAACGAACTTGTATCTTTACGAGGTGTGTGCCTCGACCGTGCAACCAACAACATTGTAGAGTATAGCGCCGTTATTGAACTATTGGTTGATGCTATCTCCCTCGGAATTCGCCATTTGGTTGTGCGACTTGACTCGCAGCTTGTAGTACTGCAGTTAAGTAATGTCTACTCTATTATAAGTCCTACTTTATTACGGGTGTATTTGCGAATTCGCCTCTTGGAACGTTATTTTGATCACATTGAATATCAACATATTCCTAGATGCCTAAATACATTAACAGATGCATTGGCTAATTATGTATTGGACAGACATTTGAATCATTTATAAATCAAACACATCGAAATTCACACAATATAAAGTAAATCGGTAGAAGCCGTCTATATATATAATGATCAAAAGAGTTTTTACAAAAGAAAAAAAGTTTGTCCAAAGACCAAAATATCAAAATTTGAAGCTCATAGCTTCTACAAAGTGACGTCACGGATGACGTTCACGGTAACACACAACTGCTCTAGCAAATCGACGGAGCAGTCGACTCATAAATGCTGATACCCCTACAGTGTGACGCTGATCGCGTCGTGGAACCTCTTCCAGAGTCATATCTGGAATGTTTGCGGCCAGACCCTCTAAATTCTGTTCCACCACCTGATAATCCTCAGCATACTGTGCTGCTGCTGCTACCTCTCCTCGCCTCTAGATAGGAGAAGTGCCAGGAGGTCTATACGGTCCAACATCTGTGTTATCAACAAACAATTTGGTTAGTCTTTGGATGAATATATAAAACAAAAAACATTTGAATATGATAAAAATTCACAAAAAACATTTAAAAATAGAAAATGTGTATACTTCTTACCAAGGTCACCCCACTCAGTGTCCTCGGGCAATGCCAAATCTGGATCTCCTCAGAAATCCAGCCCATCATAAGCGTAGTCATCAACCATCAACATCTCTGGTTGAAGCCAGTCAAAGAACATATCATCATATTTGATGATAGGTCCTGCTACGTGCCGGGCCATGAGCCGACACCATCTCAGCATCCGCGGATCTCTGGGAGCCGGTAAATTCCACTCCACCTTTAGCCTCAATAATGGGACCCTCTCTAGGAAGAAGGATACCAGCAAAGATCCATACCCGAATTTCTTCAGGTCACCTTGCCTACATTTTGTTAATTGCCTTTTTATACTGCGCAACACTGCATCTGCCCAGTTGAACACTCGAGGCTCAGTACACTCAATAGCGTACTGGAAGTAACTCTGTAATTCCATATGCGGAGCAGAACTCCCAGCCATCCGAGCTATAGTGAAAAGGATAGTATGGAGGGTCAAGTCTGTTACCCCCCAGATAGCCACTTTTCCTTTCTTTCTCTCAGCCTCGGGTACGCAGTGTAAACGACAGTACTCACTCATCAGTAGCCCACCACCTCTACTACCGGTCAGGCTCACATAGTATCCTCGTCGGGACAATCCGGTCAAAAAGTAAATGTCCTCAATGTCTAAGGATAGTGTGTGGACCCCCACATGAAACACCTGCTGATCTGGGTCCCACATACGGACCAGGTACTCTAATAGTCTAACTTGGGCCCTCATGCTCGGGATGCGAAAGTATTTCAAGAGCCCGCAGTTTCTCAAAGCAGCTATGGTAGGAGGATGATTCTTGGCCATTGCATTATCCTTTTCATGTTCCCTTTCACGCCACTCAAGCACGATGTTGCTGGTCAATTATCTGCATAAGGAACATAAAAAGAGGATTAATAAATTTTTTCATGCGTTGGATATTTTTCATTGGCTAAAATTTTAAAACATTTTTGGGCTTTGCGGTTCTCGCAGGTGGCTTAAGGCTCACCTGCGAGAATGCATCATTCTCGCAGGCCCCGTATGGCCTGCCTGCGAGAATGCCAACGCGCATGTAGGGTTTGAAAAAACAAGTTAAAACTAAACATTTAACCAATGAAACCACAAAACTCAACCATGAAAATGTCAAAGACGAAGATCTTACCTTAATGTCACAGACGGCTCGTTGAATGGTCTCTTGTAGCTCCCAGAAATTGATGCCAAACTCGGAGGGTAAATGAGAGGTTTTTGGAGCTCAATAGTGAAATGTAAAATGATGTGGTAAACAAGAGTATTTACTCATTTTATTTACTTTTACTATGTCATTTTGGGTTTTTTATGCTTATTTATTGATTAAACCTAATCCCTAATGTCATGTTGAGTGTAATGACTTGCAGGCGTGATGACTTTGATGATTAAATACAGAGGTATGGACATATTTTTATTCATTATATCGTATTTTTGATTGTTTTTATGGTTTTTACATAAAACCTCGAGCGTCGTTTTTGTCCGTTCTTGCGCTCGTAAATACATGAGAACGCGGTCGAGCATACTTTTATCACTTTTTCGGGCTCAACAAGGTTATACGAAAAAGGAACCCTCCTGGAGTCCTCTTTAAGCTCTTTTCAGACTCTCTAAACATGAAAAGATCACCGAGCGACCTTGCTATTTTCACGCTCGATAAAGTATTTGAAGTACGCGTCTGGTGAGCGATAATTTATCTCTTTTTCGGTCTTGTCCATACTACTTTACGAAAAAGGAATTGAGAGAGTTCTCTTTTAAGTGTTTTTCCAAACTCTATAATCTTGAAAAACCTTCGAGTTTTCTATCTCTGGACTCGTTAAACAAACATTGACAAACCCGTGATGGGACCGAACCACTCCTTCTTAGGGTTCGTTAAACATAC
>SNQJ01S0076144.1:20886-47836 GCA_010110895.2 Picea sitchensis | reverse complement strand
TTAGTATTTCCAACAAACACTAACTTAATTATTAGTTAATTAATTAATTAATTAATAATTAGTCTAACCTATTCTACCTATACTAAATTTTATTACTAACATTATTATCCAATTGTTTCTTTATTTAGTATCAATTACCCTATTAAACTAACCAATATTTTATTATCCTAAGTTTGTTTATACAGGGATGAGTGGCGAGCAAAATGTAGTGAAGGGTGAGGGATTGAAAGATGCAAGAAGGTGATGAAGGATCGGGTGAAATGGGTGGAGGGGGAAATGGAATCAACCGAGCCCAGTAAGTTGAATGTATTCATCACGAGGAAAACACCAAATAACAGTTGAAGAATTGGGTTACCTATGATTATAGGACCCCAACATTCTAAACATGGATTATCATAGTTGTCAAACATGGATTATCATAATTAATAGGATTTACCTAGAGGAGGTCGATTTTCAAGAACATTGTGTTGGGAATTTGTGGGTAGTGTAGTCACATGGGCCTTGGCCAAATAGACTTGCGAGAACTTACGAAACTTCGTTATGCTTCTCGGTTTGAATTTTATGCCCCTGGACCAAACTGGCCACATGTCCTTGAATGACTTGAGAAGGAAAGTTGCAACTCGTGATAAAAATCAAAACGAGACTCAGATGGATGAACCATCAGTTGCATTGAAACCAGAGCATCGATTTCCAGCTAGTGGGGCCCCTATGCTATCATTTTGTCGATCAAAAAACCATTTGTTGGAGTATCTCCGAAAATAGGGTTTTGCTCAATGAAGCATAATGCAATTTCTGAAGAGGAGGTATATTTTTAGGAACAATGTGTCAGGAATTTGTGGGTAGTGTAGTCACGTGGGCCTTGGCCAAATCAACTTGTGAGAGCTTGCAGAACTTTGTTATGTTTCTCGGTTTGGATTTTATGCCCCCAAACCAAACTGGCCACATGTCCCTTAATGGCTTCAAGAGGCGAGTTGCAACTCGCGATAAAAATCAAACTAGGACTCCGATGGAAAAACCATCCATTGCATTGGATCTGCAGCACTGGGTTTCAGCTAGTGGGGCCCCTCTGTTGTCATTTCGTCGACCAGAAAATTGTTTGTTAGAGTATCTTCGTCACTAGGGTTTTGCTCAATGAGGCATATTGCAATTTCTGAAGAGGAGGTCGATTTTCAAGAACACTGTGTCAGTTGTTTTTGGGTAGTGTATTCGCATGGGCCTTAGCAAAACCAACTTGTGGGAGCTTATGAAAAACCATTATGCTACTCGGTTTGGATTTAATGCCCCCAGACTATGGCCACATGTCTGTGAATGGCTTGAGGAGGCGAGTTGTAACTCGCGATAAAACTCAAACCAAGACTCAAATGGATGAACCATCAGTTGCATTGGATACAGAGCACTGGATTTCAGCTAGTGGAGTCCCTCTGTTTTCATTTTGTCGACCTGAAAATTGTTTGTTGCAGTATCTTCGGCACTAGGATTTTGTTCAATGAGGCATAGTGCACTTTTTGAAGAGGAGGTTGTTGGTGTATAAATATGTTCAATATATTACACTCATTTATAAGTCAATCCAGGATTTGTAATCAAAAGAGTTTTTGCACTATATGTGCCGAGAACAGGTAACCTACCTATGTCTGTTATATCTAGCTTAAGTAGGAAATAATTAATAACATAATAATTTGTTTCTAGGATTTCTGAATGCTTCACACAAATTTAAACTTAGAAGAGAAAACTGGTAACAAAGCTTCTCAAACAAACATCCAATCAAAAGGTTCTTTCTTAGGTGACAAGTCTGTTCATTCCAGTCTTATGAAATGGAGAGATGAACTTAAGATCTTGTTTCCTGTAGCAATTAAAAATAGTGATTAACAATCAACTTTAGTCACTCTTTAACATAAATTAATCCTAACTCTATTTTATTCAATCAAGCCTTCTTTAGTACAGGGAGAAACCAACAAGACTGAGAGACTTCATTATAGAACATGAAGATAAGAGATAAAGTCCTATGGTTCCTGTACCACTGAGAATACCACAATCACAAACTCAAAATAACACTCTCTTTGCTTCGCAATTCCACACATTGGATTTTTTTCAATTAAATGTCAACCTGTAGAAGTAGAAAAGGAAACTATCTATTATGTCCAATATCTAATTACTAACACTGATTCAAAAAAAAATTATTCTATGTTGAACTTTAAAATGTATTTTGAAATTATTGACAACACACAATTGTTAAATACCCACACAATCACACAAAGCATGTATAGGGAGTTTTACCTTGGTTGGGGTGGTGGGCCCTTTCCAAGCCAACAAGGTACCTCTAAAAATATAACAGACTAAAACATTCTAATCATACTCATGAATTGCACAACAAAACATTGTATTCCTTCAACTGGTAAATTGAATCATCAGTTCATCATCTCGTACATTATGAAAACATGTGTTATTATTCTCTTGCTACTTGCTTCATTACCTTCCTTTTTTGTTCTATTGCCTATACAACATCCCTTATAAAGAAGGTAAGACGATACTATCAATATCTATGGATAAGAATCAAAGAGTTTTTAAAATATTACAATTGGTATTTCACATCGAATCTCTAGGGATGGACTTCATCCTCATGACACGAAGTGCATGAGTGATGAATTTTATCGTGATCTCGAAAATGGATTTAGAGACTTCGATCCAACTGACTTCTTGGAATATCCATCAGCGTAGTCGTTCAACAAGTGAATTATGGAAACAGGGGTTTGGTACCGGATAAACACAATCGCCACTCTGAGTACCATATTAGGTGCACGGTCAGTACTGGAATGGGTGCAAGACTTGGTGTCGGAATAGCGCAAAGTGTGCTGGTACCAAATGCGATGTTGAATTGTGCTAGTACCGGGTGCCATGTTGTGCGGGTACCAGAATAACGCTGAGCGGATAGATCAGAATAGGTGGAGCTTTTGGTACCAGAATACACTTCGTACCGGCTCACGTTGTAGCTGTAGTACCGGAATGTGTTATAGCTATAGTACCAAAATATTGAGGTACTGGATCAAACTTCTTAGGAGTCAAACGATTAGGATCACACAAAATCAAACATTTAATTGAATTAACTCAATAAAAGTAAACGAATCATGCCTTAATCATAAGTTACCTCTATATGCACATGAACAAGGTCATCAAGTGTATTTATGGAGGAAACGGTCAAGTATATACTCATATCATAGGAAAAATAGGCTCATATACAGGGTAATATAGGGCATTAGAAGTGTCAAAATGGAGACTCAACATTTCCCCCATGCTAAAGTCATTGCATGTCCTCATGCAACAACATCAAAAATGATACTCAAAACTTTTTGCAAAATTGAACCATTCCCCATCATTTCTCTGGTTGTAGGATCTTAAAACCAGAAGCTTCGCTCCTCAGTTCCTTCTCAATTACTTTAGTGTATTGGATCAATCGTAAGACTTTGTTGAGTTTAGCAAAGACCTCTGCATTCTTTTCTTTTCATTGTTCATTCTATGCCTTAATGTGCCTATCCAATACCTGGTACTCTACAACTTCTTGTTTCAGCTTCCCAATCTTCACAATCAATTGTTGTTTTCTCAGAGATTTGTTCGGATTAGATGTGGTTGTTTTCTTAATAACCTCCTCTTAGGCTTCCTTTTCCTTTCTCGGACCCCTCAAAGTTTCTGTCACCAACACCTTTGTTTCACTAATCATATCTCCTTAGCCACCTTCTTCTTTTGGATAATTCGGGATATCAATGGGCTCTCTTTGAACAGAAGGCATATGTGGAACTATTTTCTACTTGGCCATGCTTCTGGTGGTCCTTCGTATATGAAGTGAGACTTCCTCAGATTTTTTGATAGGGGTGGAAGTCTCCTAAAAAAACTTCCTCTTTTTCATCTTAATGGAAGTTATAGGCCTGGACACTTGTTTCTCCTGCATTGATTTGATTTTTATCTTGAAGGGCCGAAGTGTGGGTCCTGGAGTCTACCCTTGCTTATCAGTCCTTATATCCATTCTGGAATATTGAGGTGTAGGCTCGGAAATTTGTTTCTTTTGAGCCTTCCCCGTTTTGAGTTTCCCTTTGTTTCCACTTGTCATCTGAGGAGTTTCTTCTAACTCACTAACCAGTTTTTGAGGAGACACAATAACTACCTCGAAGGTCTTTTCCATCTCCTTAACCGATTCTTGAGGGGGCTCAACATTTGCCTCAAGGATATCATGTGAAATCTCTTGTTGATCTGTCTTCTTCCTCTTTCATTTCTTACTTTGTGACAGTTGATATTTAGGACTCGAGACTGGGCTAGGTACTTTAGACTAGGTAGGCTTCTCCTTCTTAGATGTGGTGGGTCATTCTATGATGCATTCTGCTGACACACTCTCCTTTTGATCCTTTTTCTTTCTTTTCATGTTGAGGTCATGGGTCTTTTCCAAATGGATGGATGGTTCTGGTGATAACTCAATGGTTTCTTCAAGAGCACTATCTGATCGTTCCCCTAGATTAGAGTCCTTCTTCTGTCTTTTAGCTCTTGGAATCGAGGTTGGACTTATTTTCTGAGATTGGGTGGCTTTCTTCTTTATGGATGTAGTAGGTTCCCTTACAACATACTTTCCTTTCTCCAATCCCTCAATAGGTTCGGATTATTTGGGTGTAACTGTAGCTTCTTGACCTCCTAATTCCTTCCCTCTATCTTTCTTTTCCTTTCTGTTGGATCCCTCACTATGTCTTCCTGCTTCCTATTCCTCTACAGATTTGGACATTCCTTCCTAAGCAAAATTCTGTTGGATTAGTTTCTTCCAACTAGCACCTTGTGTCCTCAAGGCATGGACAACCGAAAGTTTTATTAGTCCATGGTGATGGAGGCTAGTTTCAGGTTTCTTGGAAGCTGATTTCACTCCTCTCACCATTTTATTTAAACTCATCCATACGAAGTGAGGAAAATCAATTTGTGGCCCCCCTTCAAAGTGTGATAAAAGTTTCAAATGGTGAATGAAGGTTATTGCATACCTCCCTTCGCAGGTGAGAAATATATGCAAATTCATGAGCATCATCCAATATTCCTCTTTGATGTAGCTTAGAGGAATGCCCTTAGTCCAATTGGGGTCTTGATGTTCTGGAATAGAAATTTTTGACCAAGCTTCCTTTCAACAATCACCCTCTTGAAGTATTTCTCTAGCCAAAGGGAGGCCTGTAGCTTCTGTTATGGTGGCCTTCAAAATTGTCAACTTCATATCTCCAAACTACACACTTTCCCCATCATATGTTTGCACAAAAGAAAGAGATACTCCTTCATGATGGTCTTTAAACTTCTCCAAAAATGGGAACCAACTGACCTGTTCATATTTTTCCCTACAAGCTTGATATTTTGTTGTTTCCCTGTATAATTGAAATATGGGCTCATGTCTGTCGACCCCCAAGCCCCATGCTATCTTAAAATGATTCTTTAGAGTGTATGAGGCACGGACAGAGGATCTAGGGTTGAGTACCAGATCAACGTAGATCGTGATGGAGTACCAGATCAATGTAGATCGTGATGGAGTATCAGAAGGGGATAAGTATGCAAAATATACAAAGGCACAGTATCACAGTGTGAATGCATGTGGTGTGATAGTAAAATGGTAAATAATGCTCAGGAGAGGTAGTGCAGATATGCACCAACTCTCTGCGAGGTAAGCAAAAATCCAGAACCACTTGAGGTTGAGGCCCTGATCACAATCGGTGGTTGTATGAAATAGGAGCTAGAAAGTGTTAGGCCCTTGTCGAGAGAGCGGATATTGGGAGAGTCGAGGTGACTCACACACAAGGACCCGATACGTGATTTCACGACACGCCTTTTAGTTAGGCTTGTGGTCACGAGTAGTGGTCACGTGGAGGGGGCTTGCGCCTAGTGCTAGGTCACACGGGTGAAGTCTCGAAAATACCCGTGGATTGATTTCTTAGATATTTCAGTAGGGAACCAAGAGATGCTTCAGCTCAAGAATTTTGAAGGTCCATTGACCAGGATTAGAGACCATGGATGGAGGATTCGACTAATTGAGGAAAAATGTTTTTTTTTTTATTTATCCCCCGTCATGGTGTGTTACATTTAGTCATAGGGGGTTTTTCCTTCTAGCACCCGATCCATTTCTAATGAGAAGTTGGGATTCCTAAAAGGAAGACATATACTAGATGATATAGGAACTGCTCAAGAATTCCTACATAGTATAAAGGAAAAAAAGCTAAAATCTATGATTTTGAAGCTAGACCTTAAGAAGGCGTACAAATTCATAAATTGGGATTTTTTAAGATTGTCTTTATTATAATCGGTATTTGGTCTACCTACTACTAACTGGATTTTGATTTGTGTGACTTCAGCCACTTATGCAATACTGATAATTGGGGAGCCTACATCTTTCTTTCAGAGTGGTAGAGGCTTAAGATAGGGTTGTCCACTATCACCCTTACTTTTTATTTTTGTAATGGAAGGAATCAACTTATCATTTAAGAAGGGACAGGTTGATGGGAAGTTGTCAGGGATCAAAGTCTCCAGAATTATTAATATCCTACATCTATTTTTTGTGGATGATGTCCTCATAATGTCAAAGGCCTCACCAACAAAATGGTTGGAAATTGAAGGAATTTTATCAGCATTCTATAAAGCATTGGGCTTAGAAGTTAACCCACAAAAATATCTCTTCTATACTTATGGGGTTCAACATGAGGTTGTAGATACTTTCAACGTATTTTTTCCATACAATTTTGTTGATCTTGAGGATGGTTTAAACTATCTGGGTTACTTCTTAAAATCAAACAATTGCAAGGTTGTAGATTGGCGCTAGCTTATTTCAAAGTTTGAAAATAGAATTAATCAGTGGTGAAATCATTGGATGTCCCTAGGGGGTGATTTGTTCTTATAAAAGATGTCCTGGAGAGACAACATGTGTATTGGATGGTTGTTGGTGTATATATATGTTCAATATATATCTTACATTCATTTAAATGTCAATCCAGGATTCATAATTAAAAGAGTTGTTACAATATATGTGTTGAGAACAGGTAACCTACCTAAGTCTGTTGCATATAGGAAATAGTTAATCACATACAAACTTTGTTTCTAAGATTTCTAAATACTTCAAACACCCTTGAACAAAGAGGAAAACTGATAATGAAACTTCTTCACACAAACATCCAATCAAAAAGATTTTATCCTAGAGAAACAAGCCTATTCATTCCAGACTCATGAATTAAAGAGATGAATTTGAGAAGCTTGTCCCCTGTAGCAATCAAAATAGTAAATAACAATCAACTCCAATCACTCTTGAAATCAAAATCAATTCCAACTTCATGTAATTCAAACAAACCTGTCTAGTACAAAAAACAATCAATATAATTGAAAGGCTTCATTATGGAACATGAATTAAAAAGATGAAGTCCTATTATTTATGTACCCACTAAGAACACTATTGTCTCACACTCAGAATAACAATATTTGTTTACTAAGCAATCCCACACATCAGATTCTTAAATGTTATCCTACAAGAAAAGAAAGGAAACTAACTGCTCACACTAATTCAAAAGAAAGAGATTATGTGTTGAATATTTACAATGAATTTAAAAAACCTTTGACAAAACATATCTGTTAAATATTCACACAATCAGACAAAGAATATACAGAGAGGTTTACCTTAGTTGGGACGGTGAGCCCTTGCCGAACCAACAAGGTTCCTCTAAAACGATAGCAGACTAAAGCGTTCTAATCATACCCAGAAATTGCACAAACAACATCTGCATTCCTTCAATTTATTAAGTGGATCAGAAACTCAACATTTCATTTCCCAGCATAACAATGTATATCATTCTCCAAAAACCAATCTTACATCATAGCAATTTCTCTCCCTTTTGGCTTAGCCATCACTCAATTTATATGATTTTTACATTACAAATTTGGATCTATACAATCCAATCCAAATCAAAACCATTTTCCATCAATGGAGGTCGAGTACAACCATTAGATAATCAAGGAAATGCAGTTCCCACAAATCTGGGCATGATCTTAGAATTTCTGGAAAATTGGCAAAGATTTAGGATGGATCGTTCCCCCTGAGCTGGAGGTCCACACGTATGCAATATGGAGATTCTGGTTCATGAGACTGAATGAAAACACCGCTCTGGAAAAAACCCATGTCCCCAAATTTTCAGGTTCATTGTTATCAGCCCAAAAATCGAGGTGAAAATCTAGTACCGGAATGTTGGTACCGAAATCTTGTAGGTAGGTGTTTAGTACTAGAATACACATAGTCACACCATGAGTATTGGATTAGCACAGAACATATGTTGGTACCGAATTAGTCACCTAGGCAATACTGGATCAATGTTTCTTAATATTCAAATGATTAGGATCATACAAAATCAAACATTAAATCAAATTAACTCAAGAAAAACTAAACAAATCATGCCTTAATCATAATTTACTCCTTATGCACATGAACAAGGTCACTAAGTGGATTTATGGAGGAAACGGTCAAGTATACACTCATAGCATAGGTAGGGCCCATATAGAGGGTAATATAAGGCATTAGAAGTGTCAAAATGGAGACTCAACAATGGCCTTGGAAAATATCCCAGCCTTTGTTCTCAATCGGATCAGACAATTGATCTTCTCCTTCTTATGGTCATACATGAGAGGTAAATAACATTTACATCTCTCCAAGTTGGAGTCTATCACAAAGCCAAAACATTTTGGTGGTTGAGGGTTAAGAAATTTACAACACTTCAACATATCTTTGTTGGAAAATGCTTTATGGAGAGTCTTACTAAAAGATGGAATCTAGCACCGTGTAATAAAGTACAAGTATCTACCCTCCAACTCAGTTTCTACCTAGCTCATATTGGCAACAATTCATACTTCTCAGGCCTCACAGATCAAAAGGAACACTAAACACTGACTTGGAATATATTTTTAAAAATATTGAGGAAAAATGAAACACTCTACTACTAGATGAAGAAGAACTGTGGCATCAGAGAAGTAGGGAGATCTGGATAAAAAGTGGGGATAAAAATACAAAGTATTTCCACCATTTTGCTAGCAAGAGGAGGAAAAACAAATACATCTGGGAGATACAAGATGAAAATGGACAGGAACATTCAGGACATGAGGATCTATAATGTGCAGTAGTTAGGCATTTCAAAAGTTTTTTTGAGGATCAGGGGAACAATGTCATTGTTGACCAGCGTTCTACCATTGAACTCTTTACTCCTGTTTTTGATGAGGAGGATGTAAGGAAGTTGGAAAATCCATGTTCTAGAGATGAAATACTTGAGGTATTGAAAGGGTTCGCAACCGATAAAAGCCCCGTTCCAGACAGGTGGACGGTTGAATTCTTTGTACAGTTCTTCAAACTGGTTGGGGAGGACCTGTTGGAAGTATTTGAAAATTCCAGAATTAAAGGTAAACTGATTAACTCTTTAAATTTGACCTTCCTTGCACTCATCCCAAAAATAAATAAGCCTACCTCTTTCAGTGATTTTAGGTCAATTGCTCTATGTCATCTTTGTTATAAAATCATTGCAAAATTAATTGCAAATAAGATCAGACCAATTCTATCTCGATCCATTTCTGATGAGCAGTTGGGATTCCTAAAAGGAAGACAGATACTAGATTCTATAGGACCTGCTCACGAATGCCTACATAGTATAAAGGAAAAAATGCTAAAATCTATGATTTTGAAGCTAGAACTTAAGAAGGAATATAACTTCATAAATTGGGATTTTTTAAGATTGTCTTTATTACAATCGGGATTTGCCCTACCTAATACTAACTGGATTTTGAGTTGTGTGACTTCAGCCACTTATGCAATGATGATAAATGGGGAGCCTAAATATTTCTTTCAGAGTGGTAGAGGCTTAAGACAGGGTTGTCCACTATCGCCCTTACTTTTTATTTTTTTAATGGAAGGACTCAACTTATCATTAAATAAGGAACATGTCGATGGGAAGTTGTTAGGGATCAAAGTCTCCATAGTTATCAAGATCCTACATCTTTTTTTTGTGGACGATGTCCTCATAATTTCAAAGGCCTCACCAACAGAATGGTTGGCAATTGAAGGAATTTTATCAGTATTTTGTAAAGCATCGGGCTTAGAAGTTAATCCACTAAAATATCTCCTCTATACTTATGGGGTTCAATAGGAGGTTGTAGATAATTTCAAAGTATTTTTTCCATACAATTTTGTTGATCTTGAGGATGGTTTAAACTATCTGGGTTACTTATTAAAATCAGACGATTACAAGGCTACAGATTGGTGTTCGCTTATTTCAAAGTTTGAAAATAGAATTAATCAGTGGTGCAATAGTTGGCTATCCCTGGGGGGGCAATTTGTTCTTATAAAAGTTGTCCTAGAGAGCCAACCTATGCATTGGATGGCCTTGGAAAATATCTTGGCCTCTGTTCTCAATTGGATTAGACAATTGATCTTCTCCTTCTTATGGTCAGACATGATAGGTAAAAAACATTTACATCTCTGCAGGTGGGATTCTATCACAAAGACAAAACATTTTGTTGGATGGGGGTTAATAAATTTACAACTCTTCAACGTATATTTTTTGGAAAATACTTTATGGAGAGTTTTACTAAAATATGCCATCTATAACCGTGTAATAAAGGACAAGTATCTACCCTATAGCTCGGTTTCTACCTGGCTCAGATCGACAACAGTTCATACTTCTCGGGCCTCACAGACCTGGAGAAACCTGCTAAAATATTTACACCTATTATTACATTGGATATGTTGAAGTTTGAGTTCTTGACACTTGATCTTAATAGGCAAGGATTAGATCTTGGATATGGGAAATGAATATCTCCTCTTGGATGAGATGGTAGATACTCTAAATTAAAGAACAATACATTTTCTTTACCAAGTCAACAGAAACATTCGTCCTGGTACGATTTGCTCCTCTTGGCTCGATAGCAAGGATATATGTATTATAGGTGCACTAGCAACAGAATAGGACTCATTCTGTAGGTCCTTGATGGGGGAGGGTGTCCAAATTCTAAACAGACCAGACGAGCTAATATGGACAGGAGGAGACAATTCAGGCTTTCTTACAGTGAAAAATGTCTACAAAGCATTAGCCAACAAACTTTGGCAACATCCTATTGGTAGTTGGCGAAAGAAATTATGTACATGGGATTGTGCTCTCAAAAATAAACTCTTAACTTGGTTATCTGTGGATAGTAAAATACTTACGTGGGACAGTCTTCAGCACAAAAGTTGGATTGGACCAAACATTTATCACTTATCCCTAAAGGCGAGGGAGAATGTTCTTCGTATGTTTATAGATTGCTCCTTCACTAAGAAATTCTGGGAAAGAGGTAAAAGAGCACTTTCTATTACCTCATCCTAGGAAGGATCCACATTGGTAGACTGCTATGATAGATGGAATTCACAAAATGCAAATTACCCCACACTGCCTACAATCATAAGCTGGTAAGTTTGTCTAGAAAGAAACAAGGTTATCTTAGAAAATAAAAGCCCAACAGTTCACATAGTGATCATTAGAGAACTTGGAGGTGTAGGAAGTCCTACAAAAAAACAATATTTAAAAGTGGATAGACCCATAAAGGAAGTACAAAAGGACCATGTCACAAAAGGTTGGTTCGATGGTGCAACTCTCTCAAATGGAGGACTTAGTGGTGCTAGAGGGGTATTATGGTTAAATGAACACTCGAAAATCAACTGGACATTGAATTGTGGNAGACCCATAAAGGAAGTACAAAAGGACCATGTCACAAAAGGTTGGTTCGATGGTGCAACTCTCTCAAATGGAGGACTTAGTGGTGCTAGAGGGGTATTATGGTTAAATGAACACTCGAAAATCAACTGGACATTGAATTGTGGTCTAGGAACAAACACAAGGGTTGAACTGTTGGGTGTATGGGAAACTTTGATAATAGCTTCTCAGATGCACATCTAAAAAATTCAAGTTTATGGAGATTCATAAATTGTCATAAACTAGTTTAACAACAAAGGAAAGTTGAATGTTATTTCCTTGGATTGTTGGAAGGAGCGACTAAGAGACCTTAAAAATTTCTTCAGTTCTCTGACTTTTTCACATATCTACAGACATAACAACAATGAGGTCCATCGTCTATCAAAGTTTTCACTACAAAATCAAGAAGGGAAAATAAACTACAACCACTGGGTAGATGGAAACAAAGGGCCCACCCTGTATCTAAATCTTTTCTAGATTCCAATGGGGAAGAATATGTTTTTTCCTTTTTTGTAAGTATTTGTTTATGAAGAGACATTTGTTGAGAAGTGACAGTCTATCTGGGGTAAAGTATATGTGCTATGGGCAGTTGCATGTGTTGACAGTTTTTAGATGTATGGTCATCAGTCTTCTAGGATCCTAGTCTATGTGACTGGATAAATCTTAGTCTTTTTTGGGATGTAATATTTCATTTTTTTGAAAACAGACATATATAAATATACCGAGAAATTTTTTGCTGAAAAAAAAAAGCATGGATTATATACGTACGAATTACAACATATAATATACCTATCAAATCAAACAAAAATCCAACTAACGTCTAGTGCAAGCTTGTTTTCCACGTGCAAATCCTTTAACATGACTCGAGTCCATTTGACATGAGATTGATCTCTTGTAGTCAATTTCCTTAGAAGGATGCTTCTCGAATAACTTGTGTAAGTTGGAACAAATTTGAATATCGAAAAGACATTTTTTGTGGTTAGATGCTTTTGTTTCATGTGATCATTCTATACTTCTCAATAATTTTAATCATTGCATGGTACATATGTGATCTTATTAGTTGAGTTTCATTATCAATTGTTTATATCAATCAAATTATTCTTAATTAACATGTCTTAATTGAATTCAATTTGGAAACCTCATACCATGTGAAATGTCAGTGTTCATTTCACCATAGATGGTGCATCATTGTTATCCAACCATAAGAAATCTTTTGTCACCTTCGTTGAGCCAAGCATACTTGATAAACTCATTGTGATAATTATCCATATAGGAAAACCTATTGTAGTCCTCTAAAGGTCATGTCCCTAATGGAAGTAGGTTCTACATACATTCAGTACAATCATCAATAATGTTATATTTACATGGATAACACATTGTCCACCACTTTGTCAATTTCACCGTCCTCCATGAAATACTACTATGCAATGCCTCATTAGTTTTCCACTCCTTCTAGGATGGACATCCTTGGTCCTAGTAGTGCACACCAAACTAGTATACATCCTAACTATTTCACAAATCACCATGAATCAGTCACCAAGACTACCAAATTGTATGGACTCAGCATGCACGATTAGGAATTCTTTCCTGGCATACCATCTATCATGCCATTTCCAATGGCACCTCAAGTAGGATCCTTACATTCTCCCCCACTTGAATTGTTAATGTTCCCATCAACAAGACCCCATCAGCTCCTTTGATGAAAGGGGTGTTGCTATTGAATAGACACTTTCATAATTTCTACATTCAAACATGACTCTAATACCATTTGTTTGGAGGCTAGAATTTTCATTCTGCTTGAGCATCCCTACCACTCAAGAAGCCTAGTTTCCACATGACATTGGCATGACCTTACTAGTCGAGCATGACCATCAACCACTTGTATCAGCCAAACTATTCCTAACCACATGTTCTAACTGAACCCAAGCCAAACACCTTATACCATGCATAATGTTGAAGTGTTTGTTTCACCATAGGCGATGCTATGTAATCACCACCCAACCATAAGCAACCTTATGTCACCTCCCCAAAGCCAAGCACACTTGAACAACTGACCACCGAATGTAGGATTGTGATAGTCATCCATCTAAGCCAATCCATTGTAGTCCTCTAAAGGTCATGTACCTAGTGGCACCAAGCTTCCACATACCTTTAATACACTCATCAATGGCAGTGCCTTGCCACGGATAACAAACTATCCACCGTATTGCCAATTGTTTCATTCTCCACTGAAGCCTACTATGCAACACCTTCTTGATTGTTCGCCCCTACTAGGTTCAACATCCTTGGTTCTCCTAGTCCACACCAAACTAGTACACTATCTTAACCATCTTGTAAATCACTATGAGTCAGTCACCAAAGCTCCAAAATTGTATGGACTCAATGTGCACCCTTAGACATGTTTACTCGACACACCATCTTTCACGCCATTGTCAATGACAACTCAAGTAGGATTCTTATAATAATATTTTTGTGATCTTTATAATAAATATTCTAATATTTTTATTTAGATGAGTTTAATTTTATGAAAAAAAAAATCTCAAATAACAAAAAGGAAAGGCAATAATAAATTCACATTTATATTTTAATTTCAATGTATTATTACATTTTAAAATAAAAACAATATATTTTAATTTTATTAACAAAAAGGAAAGGCAATAATAAATTCACATTTATATTTTAATTTCAATGTATTATTACATTTTAAAATAAAAACAATATATTTTAATTTTATTTTAATTTATTAATGATATGTCAATGTCTTATTAAATTTCAAATTAAAAAATAATCATAAAATATTAAATCTATATATGAAATATTTTAATGAAAAAATAGTATTTATTATTTTTTTTTAATAAAAAAATAATATTTTTTTATTTTCTTTTAATTTATCAATAATATATCAATACCTTATTAAATTTTAAATTATAAAAATTAAATTTCAAATTATAAAATAATTATAAAATATTAAATCTATATGTAAACGATATCTTTATGAAATTTGTTTTTGACAGACTCATATTAATTATGAAATGTAATAGCTATTGAAAAAACGCCCATATTCATATAGTAAAAATATAATTGTTTTAATATAGTATAAATCATTTTAATTTTAGATTTAACATATAGTATAGGGGATAAATGTTTTGAGATGCAAATACTTTCTTAAAATTTTTAAGATATAAAAACATAGTTTTATCAAGATAGATATGAAATTAATATAGATTTATACTAATTTATATTTTCTTTTCTTTATTTTCGGATCCTCTCTTCATTCAACGTCACTAAATCATATTTATTTAGTATGTCCTTTTTTCGGATCCTCTCTTCATTCAACGTCACTAAATCATATTTATTTAGTATGTCCTTAGTTTTATTATAGTTTCTTTGGCTTTTATGGAGCTTGGTAACTATAATATATAGTATTTTCCATTAATTTAGAACCACTCAAATGCACTTTTGATGTCCTAGATTTTTTCCATTCAGTCATCATTTTTATATATTAAGATTTTTTTCATTCACTTATCATTTTTATATACTAATTACGTTTTTGGTTCTTTGTAACAGATATTATGGGGAACAAAGTGGAGCGAGGGGTGTTATTAAGTTAAATGATCATATGGAATACAGATGGACTCTAAACTGCGGTGGTGGCACAAATACTAGAGTAGAGCTTATGGTTGCATAGGTGATTCTTACCCTGGCACAAAGATTATCCATCACAGATATCCATGTCATTGGGGATTCCAAAATCATTATCGATTGGCTCAATAATATTGGATCTTTGCAAGCTATTTATGTAGAATGTTGGAAAGATCAGGTAAAGGACCTTATCATTTTTTTTATGTCATTACCTTCGCCCATGTTTATAGAGAAGAAAATCAAGCTGCAGATATATTATCCAAAAAAGCACTATCTGAGCACACTGGAGCCATTGCATACAATCAGTGGATGGATGGTCAAGAAGGGCCAAATTTTTTAATCAATATGTTCTAGTTTCTTCCTTTTTGGTCTTAGTGTTTTGTGTATCATTTGAAGTTATGGAGTTTGTATGTATTTTGGAACTTATTTTACACAAGTTTTGGACTTGATGGCCTATCAAATAGTTATGAAAGTTGTTTTAATCAGGCAGTCACATTGGTGGCTCTTGGGGTGGCTTTTAGGTATATGGAATCCTTTTGTTTCTGAGTTATATTTTGTAGAAGTGATGGTAGTGATGGTAAGAGGCATGGTGCTTTTGTAATGTGAACATGACTATGTGTACTGATTATATATCTTAATATAATGAGCAATTTTCTTGTGGAAAAAAAAAAAACCAAGAAAATTGAAATCAATCCAAGACAGTCACATCTCTTTTTAGCTCTCTATATATTTTTGGTTTTTAATTCTAACTTAGAGCCAACATTGTGTATTTATTTAATATTTTATTTTGGGATCTTAGCTTTAGGATAGGGTTGAATATATATATATATATATATATATAACTCACATTGGAATAGGCGTATTTTGAGAGCTAGAGCTAGTTTATAGATGATTCAATCCAATTAGTGGATTATTCGAAAGATTTGTTGTCAGAAGACTTGATTTTCGTATACTATCCAGAATTCACCTCCCACTTTTGTAGACCTTGGGTTGATGATTTGGCCAAGTATGGCACGTCAAACACATCAAGTGATGGTTTAGAGTCCATATCTCACCAGAATTTTGATGGTACTATACTTGAGGTGATAGGCCTCCCAAATCCCAATTCCATTATTGCAACTGTTGGTGGCTATAACTCCAATAGCCCCTCGAGATCATGGCAGTTGGTCAGATTTGATACAATTTCGAAGGTATGAAATAGTATTTTTGAGTATTTTTCGAAGGTCTGTTGTTCTAGAGAAGACTTTGGAAAGGTATGGTTTATCAACTGTCTATTGAATTTATGTTTGTAATGATGGATATCATCCACACAAAAGGAGACTTGACCTAAATAGAAGAAGAAAGTGGCGAGGAGTCGTGGCGGTGTAATTTTCCTTGTTGTAGGAGAAGAGATAGGTATAGACAAAATCCAAGATTTATTGGGTAAAAACCTTGTTGGAAAATTTATAGGATGACGTATAGGTGTGGAGAAGATTCTAACTTGGGTGTTCTATTCCTAGTTTCCATCTCTTGGCTACTCGCCAACCATTCACTTTCTCTCTCAAGGGTGGGTAGGATTTATCTTCAAATCGGTTTAGGACACCCTTGCAATTTTAAAAGAGTTGTAGTTTTTGAATAACATAGTTCTCTCCCTTAAACTATGGACTCTACTTTTCAATTAGTGTACAAAGGTTGGGAGAGTACACCTATGTGGGTGAAATTGCCCAATTTACCTATGGAATATTGTACTGAACCAACCATCTAGGAAATTAGAAACATTTTGGGGAAGACTATCCTAGTAGATGACAAATTTGTAATGTTGTCTTTCCGTTCTATTGTGAGTGTGTTGGTTGATATCATTCTGAGCAAGGGGACTTTTGAATCCTTGTATCTGGTCCATGATGGTAAGAAACATACATAGATTCTAGATTACCAAAACATTCCACTTCAATGTGCATGTTGCCATAGTCTCGGTCATGTTCACAGAGACTGTGATAAACCTTTGAAAAGGAAGGTATAGTGAAAAAAATACGCTTGTCATAGGGTTTTGAATGAATATGTTCCTCTTGGATCGATACCATCTTTGTCTGTAGAGAAACTTGTTTTGGATCCTAATTCTCATGGCTCTCATTTGGAGGGATGTCGATCAAAGGTGTCCCCTCCCACTCCAGTACATATTTTTATATGGGATGTTTCTATATTGCTTATATAGAATTCAAGCCCAATTACCATCCAACTTCTAAAGATGATGTTTTCGACTAGGAGTAGATACAAGTTTTTTTCCGCAACCTTCAGTCAATTTCCTTCTCTAGCTCCTGGGCTTCTGCTTGGAAGGGATCTCTCTTCGAGTAAGTTCAGTTGGTCTCGACTTTTTTCTTCTTTCTCTTTTGATTAGAAACATGTGGAGGTGAGCACAATCCTAGTTTCTCCCTTGGTGGAAGACAAGGTGAATATTGATTTTCCCTTATGCAATTTCTCCCCCACCAATCTCCCAACCCCAACCCACTCCAAGGGATATTCTGGTATATTCAGTGGACCTATTAAGGGATTCAAACCCTTCTTCCCCTAACTTGAACCTGGTGTTGATACCTATGTCAAACTCTTCCTCTTCTCTCTCTAGAGAGGGAGAGCACTCTCAGCTACATCCTATTAAGAATCCTTCCTCTCGAGCTCAAAATCAGTCGGGGGGTTTGGGGGTCAACTCTTTGTGGGTTTTGGGGCCTACTTTGATAGGTATAATGTTATCCCTAAAAAGGGCTCAAGAAAAACACATTTCAGAGATCAATCAAGGTAGACATAAACTCATAATGGGCGTCCTTAGATCAGGTAGAAACACCTGCACGAGTCTCGCATGAAGGTCCTCTTGGTGAATATATGTGGGTTGGGTGGCCAAGCCAATAGTTTGGCCCTATAGAGGTTAGTGGAGCTAAATTGACTAGATATTATGTTGTTACAAGAAACCATGGGGAGGGGGGATTCATTGATTATGGATCTGAAGAAAGTGTTGAGAGAATGGGAATTTGTATCTATTGACTCAGGTGGTTTTTCAGGAGGATTGATTATAGGTTGGAACCTTACTATCTCTTTTTTAAATTCATTTTATTTTCCTTCAGGTCTAGGTAGAGAGGTTTCCCTCTTTGTTTAGGAATGCCTCTTTGTTTGAGGATTCCCTCTATCCTACCTTTAAGGTTTCAACACATTTTTTGGGTTTGGTCCTGTACTACAAAGGCTCACAAGTTTACAACATCCTTAAATGATGGTCTTCCTTATGTAGATAAAACAAAACCTTGGGTATTTTTCGATGGAACCTTCCAAAGACAAGACAGGACAATCGACATTGGTTTTGCATACTACCTCAATGATTCACATTACTACCTTTTCAAGGCTAATCTATGCTATGGAACCAATAATATTGGGGATCTCATGGCCCTCTTTTACCTAATAAAATTTGTGTTGGATAGGGGATCAATATGTCTATAGGTTCTCATTGATTCCTTACTATTTATTTACTAGATGTGTCGACAGATACAAATTCAAAACATTGGACTACAACATATAACAGAACAATTGAAAACAATAGTTGAACTCTTTTAGGACATCATTTTTTCCCATGTATACAAGGAGAAAAATCAAATAGTAGACAAGCTTTCGAAGGATGCACTAGCACTACTACAAAACCATTTTGTTCTATTTGAGTTCCATGATGGCCAAGAGGTCATTTTGCAACAAGATACTATCTCTTCTTTTAAGAATTTATATTTTGGTTTAGAATGCAAAAGATGGAAAATATGTTATTGTTGGTATACAATATGTAAACAATGACATGACTCTTTTTTATCTCCAAGTTAGAGCACAAAAGAAATTACACATCTCCCTCACACTGGGTTGTAAAAAGCACATTTCAATGCAATAAATTAAAAATAAAAAATAAAAAAATTAATCAAATCAATTAATTAATTAATAAAAGTTGGTGTATTTATAGTATAGTGTGGGATGAAAGAAAGAATTGGTCACCTTTTTATATTAAGAAGGTGAAGGATGAAAACACTCTCTTAAAATTTTATGTGTATGCTCATATTAATTTTCGATTGCAAAATATTTGTAATAATCTTGACCTTTTTTTTTAGTTAGAAATGCTTGTCACTGGCGGGGCCAACATTTCAACTGTTGGCTAAGAAACCACAACCCAAGGGAAACTAAGTTGTTAAAATCACCTAGGGATCGCACTCGGCCTAGGCCGCACCAACCCTTAACATGGTTGGATTTTTGGGTATCTCCTCTTGACTAAACACACCGTAAGGGTATTGAACTTGGGTTGACAAGCAAACAAAACCCATGCCTTAACCAGAAGAACTAGCAGGAATTGACACAATCCTGACCTTTTTGAACATATTAAATCATCTAAATTATGGAAAGCTAAAAATAGTTTCTTTAATATTTTCTTACATAATTTTTTTATTTAAAACAAACTAAGTAATTCTATATCATTTTTTAAGGTTTTATAATTCAAAATTGATCTCAATAATAATCATCATCAATATTATAAAATATCCAAAATAGTTTATAAAAATAAATAAATATATCACTAAATCTTAAAATTTGAATTTTAACTAACCATCATAGATCCATCTTAGAGCCTATCAAGCAGCGAGAGGGATCAAATTTCTTAAGGTGTAATTTGTTTTATCATTTAATTCCATTTCATTTATTAATTCCTTCATATTAAATGATAAAAAAATTACATCTTAAGAAATTTGATCCCTCTGAGTGCTTGATGCTTGATAGCTCTGTGTTTAAGATTGATATATGCTACTTTAATTTTGTTTATTTTTTTAGATGGTATCACATACATGTACATATGTAATTATTTATTATTTATTAAATTTTTTTGTTTTTATCACATAATGTTACTTTAGTGACAACATCTCCCTCATACTGAGCTATAAAACACATCACTACTCTCATGAAAAAATACAAAATAATATATTTATTATAAAGTCATTTAATTTTGATTATAAAGATTAAAAAAAAACCTTATATCTCATTAAATTATAAAGTAAAACTATTTCTTTTAAAATCATATATTATAAATGTTTTTTTTATTATTAATAATATTATAATATGATTTTTTTAAATAATAATATATTTTTGAAAAAAAAAAAAAAAAAAAAATTAGTACATGTATAATAAGTGGGCCTCTTCAATCACTTTCCTTACACCCTCTTCAATTTCTTTCCCTCTTATTAGTCCCTGCCAAAGGCATAGAGGGACTATAGCGATCAATAATTCGTTGACTTCATATTAGTTTGTGGTTTGACTACAAATTTTTGCATACTTTCTAATGTTCGAACTACAGAAGTAAAAGCATTATTTTTTATATATTTGAAAAACCCATATATGTCATGATCTGATTGGATGATAGATTTGAGGTCTTATTGCTATCTTCGTTGTTCCCAATGAATTATATGTTGTCATATCCAAAGTTTTATCATGTACGGTGCTTTTCTTAATTTGTACTATTCGTATTGAAATGTTTAGATATCCAAAGTTTGTACTAATAGATTTGAGGTCTTATTGCACATGGATAGTTAGTTTTCATATTACTTTGTCATCTCAATCAAATATTTTTTTAGCATAGTCCTCACTATTCAAACTATTGTTAATATTATTATTATTATTATTATTATTATTATTATTTTTATTACTATTACTATGTGTGATTTTTTTTTTTATTGTTGCGTACTTCAAGAGTCTTTGTCATTTTTGTGTACGTAAACAAGCCTTCCACAATGCATTCTTTCTTAAATTTTTTCACATGGCAACACCCTTCGACGGTTCTGACAGTCTTAAGTGTTTACCTAACAGGTCTCGTAGACTTAAATGTTTATTGTACTGATGTGTTGCAATACAATTTCGTTCCATTTTTTTGATGGTGTTGTTTGCAGTGAAATTGTGCAATATTTTTCTCTGTCGGCATCACTGGTTCAATGGTTGATGCTTGTTCATTGGTTTGTTCCATGCTTCTTGTTCTTGTTTGATTCAAATTTGCAAAGTTGAGG
Organism: Picea sitchensis; assembly: GCA_010110895.2. Taxonomy (NCBI): domain Eukaryota; kingdom Viridiplantae; phylum Streptophyta; class Pinopsida; order Pinales; family Pinaceae; genus Picea; species Picea sitchensis. The sequence continues at coordinate 26,409 of SNQJ01S0076144.1, read as the reverse complement.
TCCTGTAGTTGCAGTTGGACCTCTTTGTGGTTGTTCACTGGTTTGTTGTTCTTCAACTTTGCAAGTTGTTGGAGCTGTTGTTGCGGCTTGCAAGTTTTAGGGCTGATCTCTTGTCATCCTTCATTGACAGGTAAGTTTCCGTGCCATCATTTCGTTGCTATTCATTTTTTTCTACTTGGTGTTTTGCACCTTGCAGGCAAGATTTTTTAATGGTAGGAGTCCCTGCCTCAAAATTATGTTGCAAAACATATTTCTGTGTGGTCTTATTTTTTATTCCTGGAAACCATGCGTTTTCATATGCCAACTACCACATCCTGGATACTGTGCCATAGCTATTTCCAAAATTGAAATGCAAAGGGGTTTAAAAAACAAATTCGGAGTTGTCACAAGGGGGAACCATCCACAGGGGTGTAGTGACAAGGAATGCTTTTATTCTGTGGGTCAAAAAAATATGTCCACCTGTTGCCTTTGTCTTTTCCTTTCTATTTTGTAGAACATCTTTTTCCTCTAAGAAGCTTGTAGGATGCACCATGAATAGGTTCAAATCGGTCTTATCAATATCTTCGCTTGACGGTCGCTTGAAAATGGAAAATTGCCACAATTTGCAACCCCTGACCAAATAAGATGTAATACACCACTACCAGATGTAAGTGCACTTACGGAACTTGAAGAGAGACTTGTGTCTTTGTGAATTTCATTTTCAAAAATCAGGCCCTGGGGCTATTAACAACCCCAGATGGGTTTAACAGGATCAATTATTAATGTGCATGTTCAACTAGATGTTGTGCAAAAAGCATTGCCACAATTCATTAGTGATACAATGACAATTTGTGTGGCTCTCAAAAGAGACTTTCAATACAAAAATGCATATCAAATAGGCAGAGTATGTGTGCATGCTATTATGAAAGCATTAAAAGAATTATGTTCCAGGGCCCTGTACAAAGCACAAAACATTTGTATAAATGAGAACTGGAACAGTTTTCTTGGAGAAGAGGATGACAACTCTGCACAAACTCTCGAAACTTCTAGTGAATTTTATACAAGTGGTGAATCGGAGAATGAAACACCTGTTGAGACATTACTGCATGGATTCACTAATTCACAATGCATTTGCGACTTGCAAGACAAGATTGTCGAAATTGCACCTACTGAGGGGCAACGTCCACTTGGAATATTCAAGGACAAATTCGCTAAGGAAATGGACTTCCCAACACTCTTCTATGGAGATCCACATTCCACTGACATTACAGAATGATTCAGTTACCATAAAATAGTTCAATGGGAGCTGCTACATTCAAGCGGTGACTTCTCCTGTCACATAACAAATTTGTTTTTCAAAACAATGCGTATAATAAAAGAGCAAGTGTTGTCTTGCATGTGGGTCTGAATAAGAAAAGGCCAATTACAAGGAAGAAAATTGTTGGCCAAGGATGTCAAGTACAAAGTAAACCTAGAAAAAATCCTGAAATCTGATGTTGGATACATAGATTTCAAAAACATTTGCATCTCTCCTGACTATTTGCAACAAAACAAGAAAACTATTTTTTCAATGATCTGACAATTGGGCTTGCCAACATTTTTCATCACATTTAAAAGTGCAGAGCATTGTTGGGATCCATTGGTGGTTGCGGTATCTAACTTGCATAGGTACAGGAAACGTAAAAAATAAACCGATACACTGGAAAATAATGACATTGACTAGCTCATAAGAAAAGACCCAGTGACATGTACTCACTACTATAGACATAGAATAAATTCTTTGAGACAATTGATATGCCATGATGAAATGTTTTTCAGAAAAATATCGGACTACTTTTTGTGACTGAATTCCAGAATAAGGGGAATGAACATGACCACTAATTGTTGTGGATAGAGGGTGAACCAGTTTATGGAGCTGACAACAATTCACAGATCAAGCAGTTTGTGGAAAAATACATAACATGCAACACAGATCATTTGGATCCATAACTTGCCAAAGTTCATAGACATTATCATACAAAAAGTTGTAGAAAACGGCAAAACTCGCATTGCAGATACAACTTCCCCGTGCTGCCAATGAGAGCAACAAGAATCATAGAGCCACTTAGTTTAGAGGAAAATGTTGTCGTTGAGAAATCTAAATCCTTGTTTGCATTTCTAGAACAAGGAGAGTTTGACGAGTTGATGAGCTTCGATGACTTCTTGACAGAGATAAATCTATCAGAAGATGAGTACATCCAAGCCATACAATGTACGCTTAAACAACCAACAATTTTACTTAAATGAAAACTTTCCCATATCTGGAACAATAGTTTCTCCAAGGACATGCCATTTATGTGGAATGCAAATAGAGATGTGAAGTACATCCTCAATGCATATGTTGCAACATCGTATTGTACCTCGTATATGACAAAGGTTGACAAATCTATGACAAGTGCATTTAGAAGAATACACAAAGAACATGAAAGAAGTCATATTGATGCCATACAAATGATACGTACACTTAGCAATGCATTGCTTAATATTCAACAAATTTCTTCTCAAAAAGCAGTCCATATTGCAGTTTCCCTACCTCGCAACTGTAGTTTAATAAAATGTGTCTTCATAAACACATCTCCACTTGAGAAATGCACATTTGTGCTTAAACCACCATGTTTGCTAGAACAAGAGCCTGACAATTCAAAAGACGTTCTATGTCACTCTATTATTGATTATTACCTCCAGCGTCCATCTCCTATTAGGCATATCTGCTTAGCAGAATTTGTATCGCAGTACAAAAACAATGGTGTGCCCATATCAAAAAGAGAAAAACCCTCTGTGATACGGTTTGTCAAATACAATAAACATTCTAACTATGAAAACTATTGTAGAGAAAAACTATTGTTATATGTTTCGTTCGATGAAAAAAAGAGACATTAAAACATAACTTCTCTACATGGGAAGCTGCATATGTTGCCTATGATACTATAGTGCAAATCAATGAAGCTAGATTTACTTACAATGTTAATCCAACATGGGGTGATCTAGAAATTGCAGTTAATGAGATAGAAAACCTTGACAATCTTGATGATACATACACAAACCAAAAAACAACTAGAACTCCCTACGAGTTCTATGACTTGCAAGCATATTTTCCTCATCCTCGAGTAGGTGGCATTGAAAAACGTATCAATCTTGGTTTTCAAGTCACAAAACATCCTTTCCTTATTGAAAATATTGAATACCACATAATAAGATGTTTGTTGAATCGAGAACAACAAACAATTCTAAAGGACATTGCGCTTGAAAAATGCTTGAACATGGACACTCCTGTGCACTTGTTCCTTACAGGTGGAGCAAGAATAGGAAAGACATTCACAGTGAAAGCACTGTTCCAAATTCTTATACGAATCTATGATTCAAACAATTCCTCTGATCATATGAAACCAAAGGGCCTAATAGTTGCATACACAGGAAAAGTTGCATATAATGCAGGTGCAACAATAGTCCACTCTACATTTTTAATGCCTTTTAACAAGTCACAGTTTCTTCCACTTAGCAAGGAAATGTTAGATACCTTGTCTAAGCTTTATGACGAACTCCAACTTGTCTTTATAGATGAGGCATCTTTGATTGGAATTTGCTTCTTGTATTCCATTGACAATCGACTAAGAAGCATAAAACATGTGCACATGAAACGCTTTGGAAACATTGACATGATATTCTATGGGGATTTTTACCAAGCACAACTGATCCAAGATTCTTTGATATTTGAACAACCTACGGTTAACATGCAAACAATGACGTGTGACTTATTGAGAGACAATATTAAATTTTTTGAATTGCATACTACAATATGCCAGACAAATGAAACATTTATTGCAATTCTGAATAGAATGCAGACAAACAACCAAACATATGATGACTTAACATATATCAATTCGAGGTTCTTGCGAACTGCACCAACAGACCCAACCTTCCCTTACCTGTTCTACACAAATAAGGATGTTGAAATGCATAATAGGTACATGCTATCGCTCATTCCTGTTAATGATGTCATCATCAATTCAATTGACTTGGAAGAAGGCAACCATGGAAATGTGCCACGTCATGAACATACAGCGACTTTACCTTTGCAGCTTGTCCTGAAATTAGAAATGTTGGTTTAAATATATGCTTGCAACTATGATCCATGGGATGGCTTGGTCAATGGTGCAAATGGAATACTCAAAGGCTATATCAAAACAAAAAAACTTGATGTCCTTTGGATTAAGTTCCATGAACCGCATATAGGCAAGTGACAAGCAAGCAAGTTGGATTATCTATATAATTCAAACACTGGCAGCAATTGGACACCTATTTTGTGAATATCAAAGCCAATATCGACATCAACAAAGAGAGGTTGAATGAAGATTCGGAAATAGTTTCCAATTAAACTTGCATGTGCATGTACAGTCCACGGATCACAAGGACTAACACTTTATAGTGTTGCATTTCAACTTGTTGAAATTTGAATACATGGACTTGTATACACAGCAATGTCCCATGCCAGAAGCATAGACTCCTTGTATTTACTAAGTCCTCTTATGAAAGATAATTTCAAAGTCAAACATAAATTTGATATTTAAATGGAACGCCTCTGAACTACCGCAAAATGGCATCTGCAGTATGATTACAAATTCATACAAACAAACTCATCTGTATCAATTCTTTTGCTTAACACATGCAACTTACATTCACACATGGATGATATGCTCAATGACTATGATATAATGAAATCTGGTATTTTGTGCTTGCAGGAAACATACATGGCATTATGCATGCAAAAAAAACAATTTCCAAATCACAATTGCATATCAAGTTACATTACACATGGGGTGATGATATTGGTGAAAAAACATGTACCAATTTTGGAGCATATAGATTTCGAAGAAAATAATGTTGAGATGGTGCTTGCAAAAATATTTTTCCATTGAATAGAAATTGCAATACTGAATAAGTATGTTGCTCCCCATGCAACATTCTCCAACATACTAAATGTTCTTTCCAATGCATTAGACCATTTGCATATGAACGGAACCATTGTGCTTGTAGGAGACTTCAATATTGACATGCTACAAAATAATGCTAGAACAAAAGAATTGGAAAACTACATGTACAAACACAGTCTCCGCTTTCTTTTGAACCCAAGCCACGTGCAAAACGCACTTATTGACCATGTATGGTCAAATGTGCCCATTCCTCAATACAACATCTTTATCTTAGATACATACTGGTCTGATCACGATACAATTGGTATTGCACTTGAATTATGAGATATACAACAAACATATTGCAAAATCATATTTCTATGTTTCAAAGCATATCTGTGTAACTTGTTGCAAAAAAACAAATTATCCAACCTCTTAGTTTTCCCTGTTTTGTACACATACTTGTCTGGTCACCACATAATTGGTGTTGCACTTGAATTATGAAATATACATTAGGCATATTGCAAAATCATATTTCTATGCTTCAAAGCATATATGTCTATTTTGTTGCAGAAAATCGAGATATCCAACTTCT
>SNQJ01S0076144.1:0-12561 GCA_010110895.2 Picea sitchensis | reverse complement strand
AAGTTTCGAAGGGGCGAAAGGACTGTGTGGGGCCACAGAAGGTAGCAGGGTGAACAGGTGGCGCACTATCAACACGGAAGTCAATTTCGTTAACCATTTTGGGGTTTCATGGGTTGGAGTCCTGAAATCTTTGCATCAGGATTTGAAAAGTTCGAAATCCCAATGGAATGAAGAGATATTGAAAAGTCAACCTTGTGAGCGCATCGAAGTTTCGGTAATTCAGGTTTCAGGATTTCGGGAGTCGAGGGGACGAGTTGCATGACATCGCAACTCTCGAAATCACGATAAGGAGAAAGGGGAAATAGAGAGAGAAAAGGCCAAGTTTCATAAATTCGAGTTTCGGGGGTCTGAGAGACAAAACGCTTGACCATAGGATTCACGGAATCGCGAAGTTCAATCTCCCGAAGTATAAGGGGGAATTTCTCAAGGTTGTTTGTGGGTGCAGATTCCCTGAAAGGGAAATAGAAGGGTCAGTCGAACTCTTCGGGCCAGTGGAAGAAGAACGATCATGTGTGCGTGGACTTTTCGACCTGCAGATTGGGAGGGTTGCGTCAACCAAGATCCAGGTATATTACACAGTTGTAAATTTTTTCCCCGCTTTTCAATAGTTTCTCAATTTCTCTGCCATATTCACACGCTTTCCCAATGAAAATTGATGATGCTTTTATTAGCTTTGAAAAGATTGGCATTAAAAGTTGAAAAGGTCAAGGACATCTGCCATTAAAACACATTGAACCAAGATTTATCGGAGGTTGTATTATGATGTTGTAGTGTCCATTTTAAATACAATGAGGAGCAAAGGAAGGTTTTCATCACCTTATGGCTGCAGCTCGACAACATGTCTGTGGAGATACCCTAAATATTTTCGGGAATGAGGACTAGCGTTTTCAATGGTCCATAGCTTATGACTACTACTCGTCCATTTCTACCCAGATGAAAGTTATATCGACATCTGAAATTGCAACGGCACATTGTATCCCTGATTATTTTTTACTTTAATGACTTGGTCACGTCCTGCGTTGAGAACTATATTTTGAACCAGCAAATTGTCCAGTTGGGTGACCAAATCCAAATCTCCCTATCACCTAAATTATTTCGAAAGATGTTAACACTTCCCGACCCAACGCCTACTTTCAAGTGCGGGAATTGCAAATAGTTCTTAAAGAAGCATGGAAATGAATTATACCTCTTGCCGAAGTTATTACAGGACCCAGCACCCTCTCCCCAAGACATGGCCATATTACAGGCTAGTGCTTGTAAAAACCTATTTTGGAATATTGCATGAATTTTCACGAGGACAACGAGACAAGAAAGTGCAACCGATATCTCTCAGATGATTCTGTATATTTTATATTTTACGGTCAAGCAACAAACCATATTCCTTTGCTGCAAGCTGATTTCCATTAAAATCTCTTCCTAGTTATTGCAATACAGGAGGCAGAAGAAATTCTTTATGCCATCTTATTTAATGTTCGTCATGTCGAATTGCTATCCATTTCCTGGACTATCTATGTGTAGGAAGATGAACTCTAAATTTGACCCAGTAACATTCTCGTGCCAAAAATTATGAAGACACGATGCTTGCCAACAATTTTATAAGGTCTTTAATTATTTTGTTTCAGTTTTTAAAGAATTGATATTTGGAAGGTATTTCCCCCAGCGTTCTGGGTAGCCAACAATCTTCCTAGATAGGAAGAGCACAATAGAAGAAACAGAGAACTATAAAGTTATAAGGATTTTTGGGTCTAAACAAAATCCTTGCTTCCTTCCATGTCACATATCTGGTAGAATGTTTTTTGCTAGAATAACAAGGGAGTACATCTATTGGTTTCATTTTTTCCATGAAAAAAGGAAAGGACAATTCATCTCTATGCCTTGGAAAGTTTAGGATTTCATGGTCAGGAACCACTTCAATAGTTCTTTCACTTACACTATCAAGAATGGACTTCATACCAGTACCAATGATTCACACAAGAAGAATCGAAAACACCCGGGTGAAAAAATTCCCCAATCCCCGACCGCCACAACCAAGACCACAACATCTCATGGAAGTACTCCAATAGCTTACCCAAGTAACCAATTCACACATAGTTCTTCAGGCGGAGGAGGAGATAATAACCCTCCCTCCAAAAAAAATTAAATTTGTCACAAGCTTCCCGCAGGAAAAAATGAAAAACAATAATCCAAGAACAGGAGGGACCGAGGGGAGAAATTGATATCTATGATCTCTCCCTCAAAGATATGGAACTAGAAATTGAAATTGAAAAAATGTTCCCTGACAACAATCACCTAGAGAGAAATTCTCCTCACAATCCTGGGATGGAAATAATTGGCATAGATACATTGGACGAAGAAGAGTCTTTTGCATTTCAGAGCGTTGTTTTTGACAGCAAATCAAAAAAATTGATTATTGAAAACATAGATGTAAAGAATAAGAAAGGGACATCTCGTTCAGAGTTCAACCTACACAGCATGCTCCCTTCCCAGATATCCAATATGCACTGAGCAATTGGATATGCGCTAGACAACTTTATTAGCGGCCTTGAAATAGAAAACCTCATGTTAAAGACGTGAATCAAAGAATTGGAGGCAACTATAATGCCTCTTCCATTGTTTTCTACTCCTTTGGCAATGGTCGAGTCCACCGTAGTTGCGTCAAAGTTAAAAGGATGAGAAATCCTTCTCACATCATCCCGAGGCTATGTGGAAAAGAATATAAATAAAAGAATGGAATTAATAACAGAATCTTGGGAGATGTCAAAGAATATGGTCTCTTTTGGAACAAGAGTGCATGCTTTTCATGAGTATCTGCAAGAAAATCTAAAAAACGAGTAAGTTTTTTATCTCGATGTAGTTTTACCATTTGGTGTTAAAGTTACCGGTATGAATAAATTCAGAAGAAGATAGGAAGATCTCCCTTCCCTGGATCGATTAGACCAGCTAAACGCATGCTGGAAAGAAAAGGTAAAGAACCTGATTGGTATCATTCAAGAATGTAGCCAGACCATATCTAAAAGAGACAAATTATTCAAGAATCTAACTGAGATAGATCTAGCTGCCAACACCAATGAAATCCAGGACCCGAAATTGATATTAAACTCATTGTTTTTAACCAAGCAAGCATTTGATGATCAAGTTCATATCTATAAAAGACTTTCATTTGAAAATTTCTATGGCATTCTTGAATATGGTGAAGATGATGTGAAAACTTGTCTAGTCGATTATGCAATTAGAAACAAAAATATTCAAGAAGCATTGCACAACTTGTCTATTGATCTAAGGGACTTGGAAAGTGAATTATTCAGTATAATAATCTGTCATGAAATGAACGTGGCGCCCATGAGGAGCTACATCGAAGAATGGTTGAAAAACATTGTCGACCAGATTACCAATAAAGGTCAAAGCCGAGGAAATCCATAAAAGGACATCAGTGAAGAAATGACAAGGCATGGGACACCATCATAATAAGTTGATACTAATTACATTCTTATGTCTTCATCCACTTATTCTAACAAAGATTTAACCCATATATGACAATTTTCTCTTTCTTCTTGCCATGTTTTGTTGTTTTCCATCGCCAACTTTCTTTTTTATACAAACTTCATTCTTGTACATCTTTGCTTTGTAATCTGCAACAGTCCCAATCGAAGTCATTCTGGGAAACACATTTTTATTTCACAGAATATGTACTGAACTATAGTTTCTTTTACAAATTCGAAGACAGTTTTTTCTTGGAAATATTCTCAAATGTATTTTGTGACCCAGTTTATCTAAATATAAATATTTAGGTTTGTTCTATGATGATATTCAATGCTTGGTGTTGTTATTTGGAATTTGTATTTCTTCGTAAAATTAACTCATTTCGTTGTACATGTTCTTGTTCTATATTGTGCATATATTGAAGCTTCCCATATTTCAGAATATTCTTCGATATACAAAATGTAAAGTCATATATTTTTTTCTCTGTTCCTTGTAGGTTTGAGAAAAAAAATTCGAGCCCAAAAAAACATTCAAATTCAAACATGGTTTACATTTGGACCACAAATAATCTAGTAATATACATTAATATGGATACGTTATAGATAAACATAAACAAAATCAATTTAAACTTGAACATGATTTTCTCGAGCTCCTAGATTGCTCGCGGGTTGATCGATTAGCGGACTGTCAAATCCTCATTTCCATCTATATCTTCACATCAGGAACCCGAACGAAAACCATCCCTTTCAACACTTGGCCAAATATCTCACCGTAGCATCCCAACTTAGTGCTATCACATTCTTATCCCGCATGTTCCGTTATATACATCTTGCACCCAACACTTTCATCATATACATTTTGCACCCAACAATTCCATGAGAAAAGATGAAGTATAGAAGACAGAAAAGAAGGGTTAATATATTGATATCTATGATAGATATCCCATTTTCTCGCAATATATTTTCTGCATGTTTTTGGAGAAGTTATATACTTATTGCATATACTTGGAAATAAGTGTGAACGTGGTGAGCACATAAATACCCGTGGAAACCAGTCAGATGGGCTTCAAAATAGGGTGGCAAGGGTTCCCTAGGAGACGTAAGACCCCAACTGACAAATTTTATATATCAGAACATTTCAGTGCAAAATGTGTAACACGAAGAAGGTGTTCCTACCATCGTCAATTCAAATTCATTATGCTTTCACTACTGACAACTCAGTGCACAACTTTTCTTATTTGAATTAACAAGCAAATAACGTATTCAACAACAATTTATGGGAGCCCAAACAACCCCTGGATTGGGGATTGGTCCTATATTGTCACATCATGATCTTGACCGACCGCAATTCCTTTCAACACTTAGCCAATTATCTCTTCGTGGGGTTGCGACTTTGCGCTATCGAATTTTTATGCCCCCTGTTCCATGATATACGTATTCAACAACAATTTATAGGAGTCCGAACGACTCCTAGGTTGGCGCTATTATAAATCTTGCACCCAAAACTTTCAGCATCTACAAGTGCGTGATATACATCTTGCACCCAAAACTTTTGTACTCTACAATTCTTCGAGACTTAGCGCTATCGGTTTCTTATGCCCCCTGTTCCGTGATATACATGTTGCACACAAAACTTTCGTGATATCATTTTTGCACCAAACACTTGCATCATTTACAATTCAATACCGGTCATAGAGCCCTCCTACCCGGGAATCCGTGATCTGAAAAGTAGCTAGGGATCGAATGGCTAGCGGTTGGTCAAAGTCACGATATAAAATCACAAAACACCATTCAAATTCGAACATGGTTTACATTTGGACCACAAATAATCTAGTAAGATACATTAATATGGATACATTTTAAATAAACGTAAACAAAATCCCTTTAAACTTGAACTTGACTTTCTCGGGCTCCTGGATTGTCCGTGGGTTGATCGGTTAGCAGACTTTCAAATACCCATTTCCATCTATATCTTCAAATCAAGAACCCAAACGATGACTGTCCTTTTCAACACTTGGCCAAATATCTCACCACGGTGTCCCAACTTAGTGTTATCGCATTCTTATCCTACGTGTTCCATTATATACATCTTGCACCAAACACTTCCATCACATACATTTTTCACCCAACAATTTTGTGATAAAAGATAATGTATAGAAGACGAAAAAGAAGGGTTAATATATCCACATCTGTGATAGATATCCCATTTGCTCATAAGATCTTTTCTACATGGTTCTAAAGAAGTTATATACTTATTGCATATGCTTGGAAAGAAGTGTGAAGGTGGCTGGCACAGAAATACCCGTGAAAAGCGGTCGAACGGGCATCAAAATAGGGTGGCAAGGCTTCCCAAGGAGATGTAAGGCCCTGATTGTCAAATTGTATATATCGGAACATTTCATTGCAAAATGTGTAACATGAAGAGGGTGTTCCTTCCATCCTCAATTCAAATTCATTCTTCTTTCACTAGTGACAACTCAGTGCATAACTTTTCTTATTAGCATTAACAAGAAAATAACGTATTCAACATCAATTTATGTGAGCCCAACCGACCCCTGGGTTGGGGATTGGTCCTATATCATCACATCATGAGCCCAACCGACTACAGTTCCTTTCAACACTTAGCTAATTATCTCTATGTGGGGTCACAACTTAACGCTATCGAATTTTTATGCCCCTTGTTCCATGATATACATATTCAATAGCTATTTACGGGAGTCCGACCGACCCTTGGGTTGGTGTTATTATAAATATTGCACCTAAAACTTCTGACATCTACAAGTGTGTGATATACTTCCTACACCCAAAACTTTCGTACTCTACAATTCATTGCAACTTAGGGCTATCGATTTCTTATGTCCCCCTGTTTCGTGATATATATGTTGCACACAACACTTCTGTGATATAAATTTTGCACCAAACACTTGCGTCATTTACAATTTGACCCCGGCTATAGAGCCCGCTTACCCGGGAATCCGCATTCTGAAAAGTGGCTAGGCATCGAATGGCTAGCGGTCAGTCGGAGTCAAGATATAAAAGCACGAGCACAAATGTGAAGGGGTGCGTCCACCAATGCGCATTGGGGCATTTTCGGAAAAACAACTAAGTAACAAGAAAGAGAGAGTAGAGTGGAAAATCAAACGGGAATTTGGTTGAGTATAGAAGAGGGAAAAGAAGGTCCAATATATTCAAATATGCAATTGATAATCCATTTCCTAGCAAGGTATTTTCTGTATGTTTCAACTTTGAAAAGTGGTCAGACGGGCTTCAAAATAGGGTGACAAGGGTTCTTGAGGAGACGTAAGGCCCCGCCTGTCAAATTGTATATATCGTAACATTTCAGTGCAAAATGTGTAACATGAAGAGGGTATTCATGCCATATTCAATTCAAATTCATTCTACTTTTATTGGTGACAACTCAGTGCACATGTTCGCTTATTAGCATTAACAACCAAAAAACGTATTCAACAACAATTTACGGGAGCCGAACCGACCCCCGAGTTGGCGATATTATATATCTTGCACCCAAAACTTGCGCCATCTACAGTTCCGCCATATACATCTTGCACCCAAAACTTTTGTGGTCTAAAATTCATCCACATATTGGAACATGGTTTGCATTTCGACCACAAATAATCTATTAAGATACATTAATATAAATACAATTTAAATAAATATATTTAAACTTGAACCTAACTTTTTTCGAACTCATTGATTGGTCCTATATCGTCACATCATGAGCTCGACCGACCGCAGTTCCTTTCAACACTTAGCCAATTATATCTCCACGGGGTCGCAACTTAGCACTATCAAATTTTTATGCCCCCTGTTTCGTGATATACATATTCAACAACAATTTATGAGAGTCCGACCGACTCCCTGGTTGGCACTATTATAAATCTTGCACCCAAAACTTCTGTCATCTACAAGTGCGTGATATACATATTGCACCCAGAAATTTTGTACTCTACAATTCGTTGCGACTTCACGCTATTGATTTCTTATGCCCCTTGTTCTGTGATATACATGTTGCACACCACACTTCCGTGATATACATTTTTCACCAAACACTTGCGTCATTTACAATTCGACCCCGGTTATAGAGACCGCCTATTCAAAAATCCACGATCTAAAAAGTGGCTAGGCATCGAATGGTTAGCGGTCAGTGGGAGTCATGATATAAAATAATGAGCACAAATGTGAACCGGTGCATCCGCCAACGTGCACATTGGGACATTTTTGGAAAAATGGCTAAGTAAGAAGAAAGAGAGAGTAGAGGGGAGCTTCAAAATAGGATGACAAGGGTTCCCGAGGAGACGTAAGGCCTCGCCTATCAAATTGTATATATATTCTTCTTCTACTCGTGACAACTCAGTGCACAGGTTCACTTATTGGCATTAACAACCAAAAACGTGTTCAACAACGATTTATGGGAGCCCGACCGACCCCCGGGTTAGCTCTATTATAGATCTTGCACCCAAAAATTGTCTCATCTACAGGTCCTCTGTATACATCTTGCACCCAAAACTTTCGTGGTCTACAATTCATCCACATATTGGAACATGGTCTACATTTGGAACACAAATTATCTATTAAGATACATTAATATAAATACAATTTAAATAAATATATTTAAACTTGAACCTGAATTTTTTCAAACTCGTCGATTAGTCCTATATCATCACATCATGAGCCTAATCGACCACAAATCCTTTCAACACTTAGCCAATTATCTCTTCGTAGGGTCGCGCCTTAGCACTACTGAAATTTTATGCCCCATGTTCCGTGATAGGTGGGTTGGTTCGCTTATTGCCCCCGGGTTGGCGTTATTATAAATCTTGCACCCAAAACTTTCATACTCTACAATTTGGTGCGACTTAGCACTATCAATTTCCTATGCCCTCCTATTTCGTGATATGCATGTTGCACACAACACTTCTGTGATATACATTTTGCACCAAACACTTCGATCATTTACAATTCGACCCCATTTTCCAAAATTTACCTTGTAAGCTATTTGGCAGGGACTATGCTACCATGCAACACTTGTTTGCTTAATCAAAATGGTAATGGAACATAAGAAGTTCCATACTGTTAGGTCCTATAAGAAGTCAAAATGTATAAGAAATTTTATGTTGGATACTCTAATCATTGAGAAATTAAAAAAAATGAGAAACCAAAGTGCATGGTCATCTTATAAAACAATTTATATTTATATAGTACTTGATTTATTAAGTTTTAATACTTAATAGGTAAGTAGTAGGTTAACTTGGGAGCAAACAGACTTGTTTTTCAGGCAAAAAATGGGCCTTAATCAGGTTAGGGTTAGTCTGGGTTTCGTACGATCAAAGTTTCATGCATTTCAAAACCTTATCCCAAGGGTTTTGCCCCATTTTAAACCAACCAAGATGCTCAGAAAATCGACCAGAGTTATGGATTGGTTAGAAATTTAAAACTGCATCGCCAAAGGATCTGCGGGAAAAATAATTCGGGAGGGAATATTTCTCCCAAGTTAACCTACTCCAATAGTTAATAGTGTGTTATGTTGTCTTCGGGTGGAAGTAAGTTAATGCACTTTATGAGCTTGACATGGTAGGTTGGTTGGTAAAGCATAGAGGTATAGCTTTTATTGGTCATTAGTTTCAATCATGTAATTTGTGTGTGAGGCCACTACATGGTCTCTTGATTTGGTTGTTGTCCCATTGGCGTAATGTCCTCCTCTATGTCTATAGCCCCCTTATAGGAATATAATATGGGTAAACCTCCATCATACCCATCACTTTAGGAATGTAAAATTAAAGGCATGCATGTATTGGAAATTGGGACTCGGGGGTCATTGTGATAACACCAAACTATTGTTTGAAAATTCACAATATTTCTCACAATCTGAGCTAATACTCTAGTTATTGAGAACAATATGTAGAGCACAAGAAGAGGTGAAAATTTAGATATCATTGGGATTTCATAGATATGGGATGATATAATCTATAGAATGTAGTCATGATCCTAAGAATGGCTCTTAAGGTTGTTTGTATTCATGTCTTCCAAGGTGGCTAATACATTATATTCTCTTTACTCAACTCTTATTTCCACAACCAAAGAAACCATCAACACAAATACAATATAATATTATATTCCATTGCACATGATTCTAAATTTGGTTTATGGTAGTGCAATAGATAACTTGTTCCATCATGAATATATCATAAATTTGAATACTCCTTATGTTAGAGTACAATAACTAAATGCAAGTTTGAAGAGAATAAATGACATCCTACCCAATTATTGTTTAAAATCATTTAATCTACTAATCTTAGTATGTTCAATGCAATTAACTACATTCTTTTTAGTAAGAATTACATTTTCATTACTAGTAAGAAAACGTAGATTATTCAACAAGTCATTTAGGGAATTTCAAGCAACTTAAATTGATAATGAAAGATGACAAGAATTTCCAGAATATAGATAATACACTTATCTTATAAAAAAAACAAAATACAATAACTTACTGAGTATGAGTACTTTCCACTCAATCGTAGGCATCCTTATAGTAAACCTTGATATATATAAGAGAGAATATAGCCCTTATGTTCATAAATAAACCTTTATACTTCAAAAATATCAAATACATTTCACACAAGAGTAGACACAAGAATATAGAGAATAATCTTTAAGGTAGGGTAACACCATCAAATATTCCTTATTGAAGGAATCAATCCACAAGTCATGCTTGCTACGAAAAAATGCATCCAACATATCTCAATACAATGATACTCAGGTGTATTTATATTTTGTCATGAGTATTCCTAGGGGTCTATGCCAACTACCCCTTAATATTGTATTATTTCCTCTTAACTACCTAGTGATCCTATTTATTACCCATCAACTACCAAGTGGGCCTACTCCATGATTATAGCCACATTGCCTTCATTGTCCCCTTGGGTACCACCCTAGGTGCCCTATATTATCTTCCTTAGGTACATTACAATCCCGCTGTGGATGCCACCCCCCAGTAGGCATATGAGACCATTAGGGTGAAGGAAAACAATCGAAAACTCTAAGGCCACTCATTACAACCCAAAATGCTTCCAAAATCAATCATGAATCTCTCTTCACAATTTTATTTCTAGTCCTTCCAACCAACCTAGTCATGGAATTCATTATGATAACCCATACAACATAATAAAATATTCCCTTCTCTATTTCTTAGTCCCCCAAGTGTCCTCTTCCTCTTATCTCTCTTCAGTATGGGCATCATGAGTCCACTCCACTATCTACTTTAATATTATCTTCTAGCATATTTTTGGATCTTTGAACACTTGATTGACATCAAGTTAGGTTAAACTTGAATCGATAAAATAGTCAAAGTTGTTAGGTGAACAATGGTGGTTTCAAGCACATGGTTTTGGTAGCCCATGTTTTTAGAGCCCATGGATTTCATGTTATGAAATCCTTTAAAATGTTGGTGATACTCCATTATAATGTGCTAGGACATGAGCAGTGAAGGATCACTTGCCCTAGTTTGGTCAAGGAACCAATAGATCTATTCGCTGGTTTTTCCTATTTTAGGTTTTCCAGGATAAATCGTGTGTATTATGTGTTGTTTCTATGTTGATCTTGGTTTCTATTATTTTTTTCTCTCACAATATTATTTCCTTAGATGTGGTATCGGAGTCACATTAACTTAGACTCTCTAGCAAGAGTGGTTTGATGAAGCAAATGATAAGAAAAATATTTTTGGTCGGATCAAAGCTGAGTGAAGCCATGAGAGTTGGGCCCATGGGAAGCATAGTTCAAGTAGAAGGACATAAATAAAAATACCATTGGAGAGTGAGGTTAGGGGGCTTGAGGCAACCATAGCCTAGGAAACTCTAAGGAGAGGAATCGTTAGGGTCATTGCTATGAAGATAAGGTCGTGAAGCCTATTCGAGATCACATGGGCCATCAGAATATGGAGGAGATTGACACAAGGGTTTGGATGATGAAGCCATGGGAGATGAGATGAAAAAAAGTGGATAGTAGGATCGAACCATGTAAAGACCATTGAATATACTACACAATTGTAGAAGAGTGTGGGCAATGCCAATGAAGAAAGGAAGAAGTCACATGTTAGTGAATGAAGAAAGAGGTCAATCGGAAGAGGGAAAGACCACAACTACCATTGGATAATAATAGCTCATCTTACCATCTGTGCAGTAGAGAAATCCTCCAAAAAACACCCTCGTGTATGGGAGAAACTTTAAAGTTTTGATTCTTGTTTTACCCCAAAATACTTGCGAAGGTGTTTACATAATGTTTTGTGTGGATTTGGAATAAGACTACCCTAACAGAAGAACAGTATGCTTCCCGTATATTTTTTCCTCGAATCAGATGTGATTGCCCTAAATTAAGTGAGAAAAATACATCACTTAGTGGGATAAGGAAGAATCAAAGTTAGAAGATAGAACAAAGATCTCCACATAGTTGAGAGGGATGGTGTCTCTGTAGTTGGAAGACATGATGAGCATGGTTATCTTTCCAAAGAAGATCCTCAATTTGATGAGATAAAATATTTAGATAAGCATCTTGATGCTAATGCATTATGCAGGCCCGTGACATGATGTTGCGTGGAAGGAGAGGAGTCTTCATCGAAGTGAACCTATGAGGAAGAAGTCGAGGCCGATGTTGATTGTAGACTAGGGTTAATAGAGGTGGTAGTAGTAGTGATGGAGATGGAAGACATCTTCTGATTTGGTGGAAAAATATGTGGTAAAGAGTGAAAGTGTGAGTCACCATGAGTGATTGGATAAGGTTTTAGGTCCAAGGAATGGAATGGAGAGAGAATGGTGACATAAGTTGTTGGACAACTGAGAGGGCGGGGTGAATCAGTTGTTACTGTGCTTAAACAATTATCTTCTTTTAAACTCTTTGCAGAAACACCGAGGAACAATCACAATAGTGCAAGGAAGTAAGCAATAGCATATTCAGCATCAGTCACACACATGTGATACACAGAGACAGATATTTCTTGAGGAAACCCATAAAGGGTAAAAACCTCTTTTTCTTTATATGATAAGTAATAGTTACATTCTTTGCATTATCA
>SNQJ01S0076143.1:36847-48747 GCA_010110895.2 Picea sitchensis | reverse complement strand
AATTCCATTTCTCATTTATTCTTTTAAAAAATATTTAATAATTTCAAAAATTAAATTAGCTTTTGCATCTCAACTAATATGGCTTATCAAATGTTCATGTTATTATTGTCCCTTTTATGAAATCCTATCACAATTATATGTGGCAACTTATACCTTTCCATCCATCCATGTAGATGCAACGCATGAATGGACATTCTTTATTGACCACTTATGAACTAACCATTCCTTCAATATGGCCCATTGTCATTGAGTATTTATTTGGACGATGCAGTCTTCATTCTAACTCCATCTCAAAAGGAAGATGTTCTATTTGGGGACATTGTTATGATATGGATCTTAATATGATCATCTTGGAGTGACAAAGTCACTTCACCATTTTTGTTCGCCTTTAAAATTTAGTTTGACCTTAGTTTTTTTCTTTCTTCCAATTATGTATATAGAATGTTTTTGTTTTGTGAGGATATTAGGTTTTGTAGATGTTTATTGTGTTTTTCTATTGCAATATTTCATTTTGAATTTACTATTTTAGTTTGAATACAACATTAATATGGTACAAGTTAAAAAACATTGTGTTATGAATGTGTCACTTATGGTTTCTTAGATTCATTACTTTACACGTGTTATTATTTACCACTTTCTTGTCTAGAGTGGTTGGTTACTTAAATTTTTAGGTTGTAATTTATAATTTAAATTAAAACTATTAATGCATGTAAGTTAAAACTTTTCTTAGCATATTTTTCCACATGTCAAGATGGACATAGTTCTTAAACATCGTTTCTTGCTTAACAACATTAGATTTGTGCATACTTAATGTAAATCTATTGGTTATTGTCCCAAAATATTTTTTGATAGCCCTTGTTTATCCCTCCTAAACCACCAAATTCACCTTATAAGTTCTATTAATTCTCTTGATCTGGTTGTGTGCACCTTTGCACTTTCTCAAAGGTGTCGTTTGGTGTTAAGCCAATTTTTGCGTCATTGTGATTTCATGGATCAACAATGTGAAATTGTAATTTCTACAATCAAAAGTAATGTTGCATGTGCTTGGAACACAAAATTTTCATTTAGAAGCTATTACATCATGATATCGTTTCATGGTTTAGAGGTTAGAATGCCAATCTGATCTACAATCTCTCCTCATATTTAATGATCACATGTTTGCAATTAATCCTAGGATTTTATTTTTTTAAAACAATTATGACCCTAACAATTCTTAAGTATTGCATCACCGCATAATGATAAGTCTCCATCTCTATATTTAGATTTTGTTATTAATAGATTTATATGGAACTTATCTCTAACATCTTTGTGATTATAGTTTTCAAAGATAAAAACACTTTTATGTGGTGCAATCATATTGTTTTATAAAGACACAATGCAACATTTGTATAATTGAATATTTATAGTTCAATTTTGTTCACCAAAAAATCTAGTTGAATTACATATAATTTGGTGGCAAATTAATTTCATTTTGTTGTTAGAAGCACATATTTGTTTAAATCTCATTATTTTCCACCACAAAACTTCTTAGTATGTTCATGATTTATCTAATTAAGATCTCCTTATAGNGAGGTTAGAATGCCAATCTGATCTACAATCTCTCCTCATATTTAATGATCACATGTTTGCAATTAATCCTAGGATTTTATTTTTTTAAAACAATTATGACCCTAACAATTCTTAAGTATTGCATCACCGCATAATGATAAGTCTCCATCTCTATATTTAGATTTTGTTATTAATAGATTTATATGGAACTTATCTCTAACATCTTTGTGATTATAGTTTTCAAAGATAAAAACACTTTTATGTGGTGCAATCATATTGTTTTATAAAGACACAATGCAACATTTGTATAATTGAATATTTATAGTTCAATTTTGTTCACCAAAAAATCTAGTTGAATTACATATAATTTGGTGGCAAATTAATTTCATTTTGTTGTTAGAAGCACATATTTGTTTAAATCTCATTATTTTCCACCACAAAACTTCTTAGTATGTTCATGATTTATCTAATTAAGATCTCCTTATAGATTATTGGATGTGCTACCACTACCCATCTTTGTTAGAATTTTAATAACTTTATGTTACACATGGTGACCTAACAATGATATAATTAGACATTTTTAATGGAAAATTATTTTCTATGCATCTTTTCATTTTTCATTTTTTTTGTAAATAATGGAAATAACATTTTATTTTTATTTTTTTAATTATTATTTTATGGAAATGGTGAAGATTTATATTATAAAATGGGGTCATGGTGAAAGAAAGCAACTAAGAAAAATAATAGGTCTGTGCCTTACATTCAAAAATAAATGGGCAAAAGGGGCTACCCATAATCTTCATAAATCCAAAATCTCCTACTATGACTTGCCAATCATATTGTTTAAAAAACTAATGGAGCATAAGAATAACTTTGAAATACATACAAAAAAACATAAAAAAACAAGAGAGAAACTGAAACCATGGTTTCTACTAAACCTCTTCAAGCCAACTCTTTTTCCCATTCTTTTCCTTGTGCTCCTTGGAAGTTTTCTCTTTGTTATTTTCATTTGCAGGGGTATTGAATTGCTTGGGAGGAAAGGATGGCCAAGAAGAGTTTGTAATAGAAGAAAAGTGACTCTGGATAGGTTGGGAAAATATATTTTCTGAAATTTCAAGGTGGGTTACCATCCTTTGAAGGATCTACTTGACAAAGTCAAATTGAAGGGAAATCTCTACATTCCTGTGAAGTTGAACACCCATGGAAGCATCTACCTTATTATGCCATTTCCTCATATCTACAACATGTTTGGTTGTATCAATTACACATGTATATATAGTGGAGATCATGTCATAAATTTTCTTCTCTAGCTTAGCTTGCAAACATTCCCACTAGATGTGGGAATCAATAACATTGAAATGGGATTCTCTCACTTCCTTCATGCAAGACTTGATTCTTTCTTTAGATATTTTAATTCATATGAGAGACCCTTGTTACATGAATATTGTGTCATCCTTTGACAACTACAAAAGTCATCTGGAAGGCTAACCTTACCTGACCAATTTACATAGAAACCTTGTTGTAATTTTACAAGCTTGATTGTCAATCCACCATGAACTAAAGCACGTAGAGCTCTAGCTCTAAACCAAGGTGGATACAAATATTATCTGAAGATGATTTACATGACCTATAGCTAAGACTACCATCCAATGTTGTTGCAATAAATCACTCATATGAAGGCAGGGGAGAGGTGGACTCAAAACTTGGGAAGAGAGGTTCTTGTGAAAGTTTCAAGTTTCCCAATAAACAAGAAGATTCCTAGCATCAGCATAACCATGAGGGATCCTTGGATGTATCAGGAGAATTATCATTCCTCAAACCATTAACCCTCATTTAAAATCTATACAAACTATCCTATTGTTCATATTAATTCACACGAGAGTTGGGTAGTTAAGATGAGTCCCACACTATTGTTGCATTAATGTCGAGAGAGGGAGCCTCACCTTGCAAACTAATATGACTATCATTGAAAATTGACATAAAAATATATGGGGGGATAACATAGATTGATAACCCCCATTTATTAGACATTTCCCAAGATTCAATCTTGTACCTGCCTTTCCTTGCTGATTATCTAAGTCATTCTGATGGCACAAGATATGAAAGAAAAACAATTTTGTCAAAATCCTACACCTCCCAATGAATCCTTCTTACCAATTATGCCATGTGAGAGCGGTTGGGTAAAATTTTTATTTGTACATCTCTGAAAATAATCAAGGAATCATCTATAATGGATATTTTCTTTGCTTGTCTGTATTTCTAAATAGTTGGCCTTTGGATTCATTGCTTGTTGCTATCTTGATTACCCAAGCATACTCAATTTCCTATTTTCCTTTAGAGTAAAAAATGACTCCCTTACGCCTACCGCCCCAAACATGTTTGTCTATTTTATAAGTAATTATTTTTCATTGAAAGTGGAAAGGAATGTAGGAAATTTTTTAAGCCTCTCTCTTAACATAAAGTATTTTCTTAACAAATATTTACAAAAATTCATGGTATCTATTTAAAACATATTTTCCATAACATGAATTATTCTTAATATAGAGGCTTTCCATTCCATGTTTAGAGATGGTTTGAAATAACCTGCAGTCACCTAACTTGGATTACTATTTTGTTAAAAATATATAATCACATTATTTGGATTGTGTCAAGCATCAATACATTTGAATCCATTGAGAACTTATATGGCTCAACAATTTGTAACACACCCAACCCCCTAACCCTTCCTTAGGCTTGTGGGGTGTCAAAATTTCATCTTCCTCAACTTAACTCCTTTCTATGAATGGATACAATAGATGGAATCTTCTCATCGAGAGCTTTCCAATGACTGCCACCATGCTCAAAACCAAGCTCAGAATCAAAATTTATGGCCTCTTGAAGTTCTCAAACTTTTCCCCGCCAAGTCCAACTCATATCCATGTGACACGTATGTGGATCTTTGCCAATTGCACCATAATTTGTGACAACACCTAACACTGACTTGTCGAGACATGCGTACAATCAATGACAATCGTAGAGGACTTCATTGGGCACCAGGATCCCATGGATTTCCTATGCTTGACACTAACTAAGTCCCTTTTGGTGGTTGTTTATCCAGTGAATTGGTCCCAGAGACCACACCCCAACCGGGACCACACCCCCACTGGCCCCTCAACCTACTAGACGACATATTCCACCGAGTATCGGGCTCACCAGGCACCCCCCCGGATTTACCACAAGAACTCAACCTTTGAATTTCTTGATCCGATGATGTAATTGGTGTTCATGACATGTCGACCAAACATGGCAATCCACCTGTCATGGCACCCCATACCCTAGCTAGAAACTTATGCTGACATGGAACAATGATGTGGCCCACCATGTGGTTGTTGATGTCATCACATTATTCGGTCGTACACAACTTTGTTTATCCTAGATACATGATGCTTTATCCTCACAAAACATGGACCAACCACCGCTCAACATGTGGAATTATGTAGTACTAAACGCCATCACCAGTATAAGGCTCCCCCTCTCAAGTGTTGACACATGTCCACTTCTCGTTGGATGACTATGTCATCTTGACATCATCAACATGTGCTCTAACTTCCTCTCTCTTGCAACTAACAAAGGGAAAGGGCTGGAACTCTTCTTGAAACCTTTCCCAACCGAGTATCGGGAAATTGGGATGATAACAAAGGGGAATGAAGCATGTAAATACCTGCAGGTACAGGGGTCTGTTTATCCCAGGGTGACGAACTCCCTCCTAAGTTTGCGTTTGAAGATCAATGGATATGATCTTCTTGCATTTAGATATGACAGTTGACACTTAAATGCATCAAGGAAAATATTTAAGCTCGACAAGGGCCCTCACTTTAATCACTCCAATCAAATGCAAACAATTGTAAATTTCACATGGAATTTTGTGAAACTGGCATCTAGATTTACAAGACCGTGCTAACAAAAGGGGGACGAGCCTCCAATCCTCTAGTGACCCTATTATCTGAGGCTCTATCCCTGGTTCCAAAACTTCAGTGGTGATCAATCAATGGAGGTTTATCCTTCCCTCCAATTCAACGACTACCGTTCTCTCTGGGTTTAAGAAGGTAACAAATCGGGATAGACCACAAAACCTCGATGGTGAAATTGTATCCAAATAGAGTCCAGTGATAGCTTCGAGGGATGGTTACAACACTTCACCCAAAATATATAATATATATAATATATATAATATATATAATATATATAATATATATGGTTACAACACTTCACCCAAAATATATAATATATATAATATATATAATATATATGGTTACAACACTTCACCCAAAAATATATAATCACATTATTTGGATTGTGTCAAGCATCAATACATTTGAATCCCTTGAGAACTTAGATGGCTCAACAATTTGTAACACACCCAACCCCCTAACCCTTCCTTAGGCTTGTGGGGTGTCAAAATTTCATCTTCATCAAGTTAACTCCTTTCTATGAATGGATACAATAGATGGAATCTTCTCATCGAGAGATTTCCAACGACTGCCACCATGCTCAAAACCAAGCTCAGAATCAAAATTTATGGCCTCTTGAAGTTCTCAAAATTTTCCTTGCCAAGTCCAACTCATATCCATGTGACACCTATGTGGATCTCTGCCAACTGCACCATACTTTTTGGCAACACCTAACACTGACCTGTCGAGACATGTGTACAATCGATGACAATCTTAGAGGACTTCATTGGGCACCAGGATCCCATGGATTCCCTATGCTTGACACTAACTAAGGCCCTTTTGGTGGTTGGTTATCCGGTGAATTGGTCCCAGAGACCACACCCCAATCGGGACCACACCCCCACTGGCCCCTCAACCTACTGGACGACATATTCCACCGAGTATCGAGCTCACCAGGCACCCCCCCGAATATACCACAAGAACTCAACCTTTGAATTTCTTGATCCGATGATGTAACTGGTGTTCATGACATGTCATCCAAACACAACAATCCACCTGCCATGGCACCCCATACCCTAGCTAGAAACTTATGCTGACATGGAACAATGATGTGTCCCACCATGTGGTTGTTGATGCCATCACATTATTCGATCGTACACAACTTTGTTTATCCTAGATACATGATGCTTTATCCTCACAAAACATGGAACAACCACTGCTTAACATGTGGAATTACGTAGTACTAAACGCCATCACCAGTATAAGGCTCCCCCTCTCAAGTGTTGACACATGTCCACTTCTCGTTGGATGACTATGTATGTCATCTTGACATCATCGACATGCACTCTAACTTCCTCTCTCTCGCAACTAACAAAGGGAAAGGGCTGGAACTCTTCTCGAAACCTTTCCCAACCGAGTATCGAGAAACTGGGATGATAACAAAGGAGAATGAAGCATGTAAATATCTGCGGGTACAGGGGTCTGTTTATCCCAGGGTGACGAACTACCTCCTAAGTTTGCATTTGAAGATCAACGGATATGATCTTCCTGCATTTAGATATGACAGTCGACACTTAAATGCGTCGAGGAAAATATTTAAGCTCGACAAGGGCCCTCACTTGAATCACTCCAATCAAATGCAAACAATTGTCAATTTCACATGGAATTTTGTCCACCACACTAGAACGACACATCGTTATGATGCCAACCTCTCTCTTCCTTTGTTTAAAAGTGAAAATGGGGATGGAATCATGCGTTGGAACCCAGCTCCATTGGCATCTAGATTTACAAGATCGTGCTAACAAAAGGGGGACGAGCCTCTGATCCTCTAGTGACCCTGTTATCTGAGGTTCTATCCTTGGTTCCAAAACTTCAGTGGTGATCAATCAATGGAGGTTTATCCTTCCCTCCAATCCAATGACTACCGTTCTCTCTGGGTTTAATAAGGTAACAAATCGGGATAGACCAGAAAAACTCGATGGTGAAATTGTATCCAAATAGACTTCAGTGATAGCTTCGAGGGATGGTTACAACACTTCACCCAAATCGCTCGGTCCTCCTATGGATGGCCGAGATCAATCCTCTAATTCAAATCAATGGTTATTGTTTTCTCTCCAAATTTAACAAGGCTTTCATCTGATTTAGAGACTTATTTCTGGACTCCTTCATTCCATAGTATTTTTGGGCATCCATTAGAATATTTGACATCTTG
Organism: Picea sitchensis; assembly: GCA_010110895.2. Taxonomy (NCBI): domain Eukaryota; kingdom Viridiplantae; phylum Streptophyta; class Pinopsida; order Pinales; family Pinaceae; genus Picea; species Picea sitchensis. The sequence continues at coordinate 41,058 of SNQJ01S0076143.1, read as the reverse complement.
CAGATCTCTCACTTCATGAGTAGGAAACCTATAGTGATCATGGCCTCCTCTGGCCTTCCCTACACAATCATTGGTTGAGAAATTTTATCTCTTTCAGGGAACATCTTAACACTTAATGCAACTACATATTTCACAGTCATTCATTGTTCTCAAACTAAGGAAATAATCAAAATTTACAATCCATAAGTCAATCATAAACATGCTTGGAACATTTTTCGTTAAAACATGAAGTGCAACACCTTTCTATGAATTCCAAATTCGTGAAAGATATTAACCAGTAAGCAGTAATACCGTGCATAATGAGATTTGAAAAATTGGGTATTCTCTTCATTCATTTTTAGAGTTACTCAGTAAAAGATGCAATTTCCACTCTATATGTGTCAATATGCATATCTTTACAATTATAGAAAATAGAGTCCAAGATAGACTTATAAGTTTTTAGGATAAATATTGGCCAACCAACTGACTGAGGGTGTACGCCTTTCCACCTAATCATAGGTTCTATTGAACTTGAAGTTTCTCCAACATACCACCCTCGTTCTAGGCCATGATACCACCAAGGAAGCTCAAATATCTCTCTCTGAAGGGTTGAGGAAATAAAAGGCCAGCTGTAAGACCCATGTTTCCCCCAATCTATAAGTATAATTATTGTCATGACCAAAACTATAGACAAACCTATTATGTGATCATTGAAAGACAATGGACCTTTGATAAATTACGTAATGTAAATATTTGGTTATGAATGCAATAGGGATATGTTGAACTACTGTTTAAGGGGTGGCCTTCACAAGTTACGATGTCATGAGAGGAATGGTGCAATAAGGAAGTTATTTCTAGTTGAAATGACCCTACCAGGAAGCACCCTAGCAATTTAAAGCAATGCATACCCTACACTATCCTCAACCCCAAAGATTTTATTACCAGCCAGGCTAGTAGTTGGGTAGTCTCTTTCAATAATCAATGAAGGATGATAAGAGTACCATTGTGAAGCTTCTTACATGACCCACGAGGTCTTAGGGAAGAATACACAAAAACAAGGGACAAAGGAAAATAAGAGGCGGGGGGGGAATCCTGAGCACTCGAGAAGAAGAACTCTCTGGTTCAAGGAAAAGAGAAAAAAAAGTGAATAAGTAATATACGATCCCTAGAAAACTTGCTGAAAAAATAGATATCTTCTCATGGCATCGTACCCTGGCTCAGGTGTGGTTGGTTGTAGCGGTGTTTGGTGCAACTTTTCCTATAGTTGAGTGGACAGCAGCACACCCTTCAGTATTTTCCATCATCTTCTAAATTATAGATAAAAAATTTAGTTATCTCTATGTATTGAATTGAAATATGTATATTTGAATGTGAGTATGGTGAGTTTGGACATGGATAACTAACTTGTGAGTTTACTGTGTATTTGATTCGGATTATTTTAAGCATGAAATGAGAGTGGAGATATAACCAAGAAATATATAGAGATATTTCAAGTGAGACAATAATATAACAGAGATATATCAGATATATAACAAGAGGCACATATATACAATAATACACAATTTCTATTAATGAGCAAAATGTATAGAACTGTAAAACACAGAGTGAATGAACTCGCTAGAATGGTGGCATCTTATCTCTGAGAAGAGATGTGACAGATACACTCATTCACAAGAATATGATGATTATTAAAATGAGGCTCCAAATGCCTTTTTAACATAATGAAAATCCAAAATCCTAACCCCGGAAAATGAAAGGCCAAAAGGTTTGCGGGCTTTGATGGGGGTAGTTGATACATCAACTTCCCAAGGGTGTAACTTTTGCATGTGATCTCCTTTTAGGGCATTTGATACCTCATCAAAAAGGTATATTCGAGAAGTGAAACTTCTACGCAGGGCTAAGGTATGTTTTGCCCAACCCGTACCCCCAAAAATTCCAAAACAATGTCGTTTATGGTCTCAAAACGACCCCGAAAGTTTGGGACTCGAAAAACTGTAAAAAACTACCAAAACGGGAAACTGTTCTTTGAGCCAATGGAATAGGTGGGTGGCCACCAATATCCATTTGGATTATCCTCCCTCCTTAGGAAGAAATGGTTCCCATTTCATTGAGTTCTCGTGGAAGATGGAAAATCATTTGCTGAATTTGAACCTTGGTGAGTTGCTTGCCTTGCTGGAGAAGTTGCACTGCTTGGTTTGTGGAAGGCTGTCAAGAACCTGATCTTGGAGGGGTTGGACCTTTTTAACCAGTATGATTGCATGAGATGATGACATCCAGAAGGAATATTTTTTCTTTGCTTCAATCTTTTTGATCTATTTCTGCTGGATAGAAGGGGCTTGGACCGAGGCCATAGTGATCATAGTGTCCTTTTGTTCACCTTCTTCTTGGATCGCGAAGAAGGTAAAATTTGTTGTATGAGAGAATAATTTGTTGCACTATTTTTTCAAAACAGTAGTCAGAACTACCTCTGGTATCCTATAGAGGTGATCCCCTAGAGTAACAATGACACTATGAGGTCAAGACTCATAAACAACATGTCACTTCCACATTTATGGTTGGCCCAAAAAAACATCACAGACATCCAACGAAGAAACATCGCACAATACCTCATCCTTGAAGGGATTTATGTTGTAGGATAAGAGACACTATTCACTGACATGAAGATCTCGTTCTTGGAGAAGCCACCCGATGTTGTATGGTTGCAGTTGTGGTGTTGTTGGAAATTCCAACTATCTGACAACCTTTGTTGAGATGAGGTTCTTATGGCATCCACTATCAACAATGAAATTCAATGGGGTCCCATTAACCCACATCTATGAATGGAAGAGGCACTCCCCATCTTCAGGATCTGCTAGTTCTTATGGTTGGATCATTGTGGTTGTGACAATGGCAGTGGGGTTTGCGTCGATGATCTGTCTCCTTCCATTATTTTCTGAATCAAATTATGAATTAGGGATCATATCCTTTTCTTTGATATTGACCACCAATGTATGTTTTGAGCGACATTCATCAGTGTTGTGCCAGGGGATTTTGTGGAAATCACACCACTTTCTAGTGTCCTTCTTCGTCTTCCGGTTACCCTTCTTTTCCTGTGGCTTGGAATGGTTTTCTGGAGGCTGGTTGTTAGGGTCGTATTTACCATACTTTGGTTGTTGCATATTTGCAGAAATGAAAACTTGTTTTATCTGGTGCTTAAATTTATGCTCGATTTTGACAGCATATCGATAAGATCTCCCAACGATCAGATGTCCAGAAACTCCATTTCGGTTTGAATTTACATGTGTATAGCCCCACGATATTTCAAAACCAAATGTCACTCAGAATTTGATAACCAGCTTGGTGTGAAAGGTATGGAAGGTATTGGTGAACTCTGACACTTCTTGGCCCCTCTCTTGACACAGTCTGGTCCATCTCATGTACTGGTATTCATTGTTTCCAACAGGGTAATATTGTTCCTTGACGACATCTATGAAAGATTCCCAAGTGGGTTCGGCCTTGAACATTCCAGACTCCTCTGTGTAAATTTTCTCATAGTATTTTTCCCACCAATGTTTGACATGGGGAAGAGCCTTAAGGAGCGTGAAGGTGATTTTTTCCCTGTCATATAAATTGTGCACAGAAAAATAACCTTCTAGCAGAATTAACCATTTTTCTAGAGCATCCACATCTATCTGACCTTCAAATATGAGAATATCAAAATTAAATTGTACCTTGAAAGGAGTGGTGCCTCCAAAATTGTTGCTTGATGAATACGCATCTGCTATTATCGGAAGGATTTGAATGATTTGGGAAAAATTCTCCATCATTTTGTCTCTATGCCGCATGAGAGCTTGCTTGAGAAACAAATTAATAGAATCTTCTACTCCGTTGTTTCTATTTTCTTCTGCCATTGAGGGTTTTTTGGGAGTGTGAGAGCGATTGTCCTCAAGAGAGACAATATTGAGACTCAAATTTATATACTCGGACCTTGTCAGGGACATGCACTGAAAAAAATGACCAAGAACAACATGTTGTGATACCACTGATCTAGATTATTTTGAGCATGAAATGGGAGAGGAGATATAAAAAAGAAATATAAAAAGATATTGCAAGTGTTAAGAACCAAACATCAATATAGCATAGAAAAACTTCAGGAAAGGTACTCAACGCCTTGAAAAAGAGATAATTTCAGATAATAAGCCTCTTCGAGGGGGCAACCTCCTTTTACCCCACTTAAATGTTCAAGTACAAGA
>SNQJ01S0076143.1:15791-36837 GCA_010110895.2 Picea sitchensis | reverse complement strand
GCAAGAGAGACAATAATATAACAAAGATATATCATATATATAAAAAGAGGCACATATATACAGTAATACACAATTTCTATTAATGAGCAAAATGTATAGAACTGTAAAATATAGAGTGAATGAACTCGCTAGAATGGTGGCAACTTATCTCTGAGAAGAGATGTGATGACTACGCTCATTCGAAAGAAGATGATGATGATTACAATGAGGCTCCAAAGGCCCTTTTAACATAATGAAAATAAAAAACCCTAACCCCGGAAGATGAAAGGCCAAAATGTTTGTGGGCCCCGATGGGGGTAGTTGATACGTCAACTTCCTGAGGGCGTAACTTTTACATACGATCTCTGTTTAGGGAGTTCGATACCTTGTCAAGAATTTCTATCTGAAAAGTACATCGTTTGTTCAAATATTAACATATGTTGCAACCAACCCCTGGCCCTACAAAAGTCCAAAAAAACATCGTTTAGGGCCTCAAAACAGCCCCAGAAGTTTGGGACTCGAAAAACTATAAAAACTGCCAAAATGGAAAATTGTTCTTTGAGCCAGTGGAATAGGTGGATGGCCACCGATATCCATTTGGATCAATATTCCTAGAGATAACCTTGTATTAGAGTGAAATATCTTTGCATTGGAAGTCTTTTGTTCTTAATTATAAACAATCTATGTATTTAGTAAAATAGTTGCAAGTATTGTTTGTCTGTGGAAATATTGAAGTGGTGAATATGTGTGTTCGATTGAGTATGAAAATAACTCAAGTCTATGTTATGTTTAAGTTGAGAGATGAACCCATGTCCATGCTTCTTGTATATGTTATAGTGACCTTTTATATTTATGAAAATATATGCACATGTGTAACACAACTTGGCATCCCTGCAACAAAAGAACCTTTCAGGATAAGATATAACAGAGGTACCCTATGTGGGAAATGGAGTGTATGGGCCAAGGTGAGAGCTCTTGAAAACTAGTTAATCCTTGGAAAAGACTCAATAAATCTTTGTGAAATTGACTAAGTCATGAACTGGACTGATAAGTCGGGGAAAGTCCTTGTTTTTCCTCAGAGGATTGTAGTCGTCGATTTGGCGTGATGGTCATATATGGACCCTTGGTCAGTGTAAGGGAAGGATTAGATATCGATCGTCGATCTGGAAATATATGATCCTAACCGTTCATCGGAGGATACCGTTTGGATTAAGTTGTAGTCCCATAAGAGATGCACTCCTAGGACAAATCTGGATTGTTGATTGAAAACCAAGCAAGATCTAATCCTAGTTGTCCATCAGAGGATATCGTTCAGAGTAAGTTACAATCTCAAAGGAGATGCAATCTGAAGGAGGGAATCCGAGGATAGATTTGGACCGTTGATCAAAACTCGAGAAAGATCCAATCCTATTTGTCCATCGGAGGATGTCGTTTAGAGTAATTTGAAGTCATGAAGGAGATGCACTCTGAAGGAGGGACTCCAAGGGTATATCTAGACCATTGATCAGAACCTGAGTGATATTTGATATTAGCCATTCATCCAAGGATTCCATTCAGAGTAATTTGCAGAGCCAGAGAAGATGCACTCCGAAGGAAAGACTATGAGGGTAGATCTGGACTGTTGATTGGCACCGGAGTGAGATTTGATCATAGCCGTCAATTTGTCACAGAGTTCTAATAGGTTCCTTGGTGAGTGGAGGTAAGAGAAATTATGTCACCCCAACCAATGTGCTTGGGACACAAGTCAAAAATTGGAATATTGAAACAGATACCCCTTAATGATGTGTATGCCACGTCAGACCACGTGAGCGATCAACATGTCAAGTAACGACTATGACACATCTCATGGAGATTTGACATGTTGATGGATGATGCATAATGCATTATGGGTGCCACAAGTCACGATAGGTGGCAGGTCGTGGTAGTGCCAACCTGTTTATAGGATGACAACTATCATCTTGTAATTTGTAGAAAGATCTGAGTATGAGTCCACGTCAGATTAAGTCTAGAAATAGGTTCCTAAATCATAATCGTTAGATCCATAGGCCAAGAGACCTCGACCATTCATTGGAGTTTGAGGGGCTACAAGGTCGTGTGTTGATAAAAAATGTTGACGATGATAAAGGCATCGACGATGCGATGAGATTCATTGATCTACGGTAGGTCAGAGTTAATCTCCACCATAGATTTTTTAAGAACCCTTATAGGTTATAGAATGGGTGACGATGTCCTGAGTGACATGGCATGCTAGTGCAACAACTAGCTGGTTCCTAGGGTGACATGTGTCACCTATTGATTGGTAAGAGGAACCAAAATGGTCCCAGAGGGCCAAGAGGCTCTTGGGTATTTGATCACCATCTAGATCATTACATTTCACCACTCGAGAGATCTCAACCATACATTGGCAGAGTGCTGACAAAGGTCTGGAGAGAAAATTTGATGACAATATGGGCCTAAGGACTATTGAGAACCGTCGATCTCGTCGGGGATGTGGCAAAAATGAGATCTGGACCATCATTTTTAGATGTATCATTGGAGAAATATGAAAGGTTAGCATGGTTGACTTATTGCCAAGAATGTCGACGACGACAAAGGCATCACAAAAACAACAACAGTCGTTGATTGGCATAAGAGCGTGGGGAGGTGAGAACCATCGATCTATGGTAGGTCCCACATGATCAAGGTAAGAGTTGGTTAGGATGGGAAATAAACTCCCTGCTAGTTGGGATCATCGACACAGTCAAAGGCATTGGATGATTGGTGCAAGGATCGTCAGATCTAGGAATGCCATATGGGAGGAGTATTAACTACCATGCAATCTAGATTCACCAACTCACTTAGGGTCATTGGATTATTGGCACGAGAACCATCGAATCTAGGATGGTTTCAATTAAAGGATCATTGTCAGAACTTTTGGTTGGGGATCTTTACAACCCAAGGGAATAAAATTTTGACAATGACTAGAGGATCTATAGAGTTGAAACCATGGGTTGATGAGATATATGGAAAAACATCATATCGGATCCATGACTGTGCCATGTCGAATGACACATGGGATAGGAATCCACGTAGATTCCACATGGAAACAAGGTGATACTTTGCTAATGAGGGCTAAGAACTTTGGAACACCATGAATTTTGATCCAGAGCTCGGTTTGGAGCATGGTGACAATCATTGGTAAGCTCTTGACGAGAAAAAGAAAATGGTGCCCTTGAGAAGAGGTATCGAGATGATTAAGAAAAAGTGAAATTTTAATACCCCATCCCTTAAAAATATTACTTAGAGGGTTGGGTTGTCTTATAGAATGGTATTAGAGTAGGAGATAATACTTGTCCTTCTTGGGCTCATGAAAGAGTCGAATAAAATTTCTTAGAGAACTTTTGAGGGGGAGGGCACCCTACCCTACTCTATTCATAAGAGTCTATTAAAACCTTTCCACCAAATAGAGGATTGTGATTTCCTATTGTTTTTACATGTTTTAAACCTGAATTGAGTGATGTTGTTATATGATAAATAATAAAGTTGATCTCATCTTATAGAATTTTATTTTATATGTTTTCCATCATTTAATGGATACGTAACTAACAGAAAGTGTTGATCATCAACACTTAACCAGACAATGGATTTCCAAGAAAATCGATAAGAGAAAATGATGGTGACATATCATGAGATGGGAGAAGGCTCCCATAATAGAGAAGATGAGTCTGATGAAAGGAGAGTGGTAGAAACCCCTCCAAATTTATCTGAGACTATGAGAAGTCTCATGGTAGAGCTACAAATCTTTAAGGTCGATAATGAGAGTCTTATGAAAGAGAAAGAAAAGAAAATTCAAATAAATGTGGTCTTGTTGTAAAGCATGTCGGATATACCGAGATAGTTGCAACATGGGTCAGCAACCAGTAATGTGGACAAACATCAGCCTGAGAAAAACCAAAGTCTACCTAAGATACAAAGGCATGGTCCTGAAAGAAAAAATGCAAGAAGAAGCAATTCCAAGAAGGATCGACATGGAGCCAAGAAGCATGCCAAAGTCAAAGGCTCATCTAAAGAATCCTCTAGTGAAGGAGTAGAAATCTCCAAGGAACTATCCAACAATGAGACTAATTCACATTCTCATAGGAGAAGAAAGAGGATAAATCACTTTAAGGGAGGTGACCCTGAAGAATTTAAGAAATCCAAGCCACCCACTTTTGATGGGGAAATCAAAAAGGGGGAAGAAGAATAAGCTTGGATACTCTGCCTGAAGAAGTACTTTAGAGTTCACGACTAATCTGAAAACTTGAAGGCCCAAATATCTATATTTAACTTGAATGGAAAGACCTATATCTGGTGGGAGGAACTTAGAAATGTAAAGGGGATCTGTGAGAAGGATTTGTCTTGGGGAAAATTTGAGAAATACTTCATGAAGAAGTACTTGTCAGAGAGGGACTATGATGAAAATACTAAGGATTTATATGAACTCAAACTAGTACAACTCCCCATAGATGATTATATCAACAAGTTTCTGGAGTTGTTGAGGTATGTGCCTCATATAAAGGAAGAAAAGGAAAAGATGTAGAAATTCCTTACTGGGTTGCATCAATCCTTCAGGAAAAGAATTTAGTTTGATGAACCCAAGACCTTAGAAGATGCCATTTAGAATTCTAGGTACTTCTATGAACAATTCAACCTCAAGGTAAAATATCCCAAGGATTGGAAGAAGAAAGGTAAACTGGGATTTCAGAAGAGGGGGTTTAAACTCTCAAATCTTAAGAATTATGGGAAGAGTTTTAAGATGAGATTTCCCACTAAAAGTGTGAATCGGTAGAACTATCCATCTCAGAGTGGAAATAAAACCTTTGGATCAACCTCGAGAAAGACTAATAGTACAAAGAGAGAGCCATTGAAATGTTGGGGATGTGGAGAACATTTGATGAGGGAATACCTTCATAGGAATCCAGATAGTAGGAGAGTCTACAACGTACAAGAGGATACCACAATTGATGATGTGTCCAAAAGCATAACACAAATTCATTTAGCCCTGGATAATATAAAAGTAGACCACCAAGATTCAGTGGTGGAAATGGAAGGTATGATTACCAACCATCTTGTTTCTACTTTGAATAACCCTCATTCTAATTTGAGTTATATTTCCCCTCAAACTGTTGAGAAATATAATTTTCAACAAGTAAAACATGCTAAACCATGGTTGGTATAGATGGCCACTGGAACAAAGAGGAAGGTAACAGAGGACATACAAGCATGTCAATTCATTATGAATGGGTTGTCTACCCAAGAAACCCTAAACATACTCCCTTTATGATCTTATGACATGTTGATTGGAATGGAGGGGTTGGCTGCCCATGAATCCAAGTTGGATTGTTATAATAAAACATTAGAGTGTGAATATAAGGAAGGGAAGAGAAGGACCCTACAAGGAATTCAAAAGTCTATCTCAGTGAGACAAATATCAACCCTTCAAATGAAGAAGTATTGCAGGAAATGATGTCCTTTGTATGCAATACAAGTACTGAACTTTGTTGAGGACCATAAACCAAGCCTAGAGGACCATCCTATATTGAGAGAATATTGATATGTCTTCCTATAAGAGGTACCAGGTCTACCTCCAAGAAGAGACATTGATTTATCAATAGAACTTGTACCTGGAGCGGTGTCAATGTCTAGAACACCTTATAGGATGAGTACCCCAGATCTAGTTGAGCTCAAATTACAACTGAAGGAGATGTTAGAAAAAGGTTATATTCGGCCTAGTATGTCTCCTTGGGGATAATCATTCTTGTTTGTGAAGAAGAAGGATGGCACACTTAGGTTGTGCATAGACTACAAAAAAATTAACAAACTGACAACTAAAAACATGTATCCCTTATTGAGAATTGATGACTTATTTTACCAGTTAAGGGGTGCTACAATTTTCTCCAAGATTGAATTGAGGTATGGATACCATCAGGTCTAGATTAAGGATGAAGACATCCACAAAAGAACCTTTAGGACAAGGTATTGCCACTATTAATTTTTGGTGGTGCCATTTGGGCTTACCAATGCACCAACCACTTTCATGTGCTTGATGAATAGTGTGCTCAACAAATTTTTGGATAGATTTGTGTTACTTTTCATGATGATATCCTAATATATTCGAAGAGCAGGGAAGAGCATGAAGAGCACCTCGAGTTAGTGATTCAAGTGCTAAGAGAGAGCAAGACTTATGAAAAGTTTAGTAAGTGTGACTTTTTCCAAAAACAATTCCATTACTTAGGCCATATCATCACTAAGAAAGGGGTGATAGTTGATCTTGAAAATATCAAATCCATTATGCATTGGCCTACACCAAAATATGTAAATGATATGAGATCCTTTATGGGCCTAGTGGGGTGCTATAGAAGGTTCATAAAGGGGTTTTCCAATATTGGTTATCCAATCACTTCCCTTAAAAAAAAAGGAGTTAAATTTGTTTGGACAACTGAGTGTGAAGAGAGATTTCAACAACTGAAGCATTTATTGACGAATGCACCTGTACTGAAGATTGCAGGCACTATCAAATATTTCCTTGTGTGCACGGATGCCTGCAAAGAATGACTCGGAGGGTTATGTTGAGCACACAACACATCCTAAAAAGCCTATGTCAAATTTTACCTTTTTAGGTACCACTTGATCTTTCACACTGTCTGATTCTACTTCAGTATGAAAATTGTTTCCTTTGGTTATCATTTAGTTTTCATTTGAGTCTTCTAAAGTCTTCTTGATCATGTGAAAATAATCATAACTTTAAAAAAGACTAACATTTACTTAAAGGATCAATAGTCGAAACTTGTCCCCTGATGCGCTTAAGAAATTTAGCATCAGCAAGGATTAGAGGTGACAGAGAAAAATGCAAAAAGAGATAGTCCAAACTAAAGGAAGAGCCTTCACAAGAAAACATAAAGCCCATCGATAAATTGCCTGGATCGCAAGATCTGGAGAACCATTCCACTGTTAAATCTTGCAAAGTCTAATTGGGCCTCAGTAGCGGGTTTGGTTCCTACTTTTGAATTAGGGATCTAGGACCCATCAACATAATTGGCGCTAGAAGGAGGGCCTAAGAATGAATGGATGAATATATATTTTACATAGTATTTCAAACAGCCTATAGATTCATAACAACTCACATGCATGGCTAGTCATTCCCAAGACAACCCACACATGCTGAGTACTCTTGAAACAAGTAACTTACCCCAGCCCAAGGAAGAACAATTGTTCCCTGATATACCTTACATTCTTCCTCACGAGGAATTAAATCAGTTTAGAAGGATCACAAGAGAATACGCTCGATAGATCGGGGCATTACCCTTAGCTACGATACTTCCTCGAAGAAAACAAATAAGTAGACTGATGGTCAATACTCCCGACAAAGTTTTCGTGCAGATGGTAGAAGACCTAATAGATTCGCGATCACCAAAATTGAACACCCTTTGAATCTTATACCCGAAACGCTAGCCAACGACGTCCTTGAACTAGGTGATTTCTCGGAAGAGGAGGATTTAAAATCAAAATCTGAAGGTATGGAAGGTAACAATGACCATGATGAAGAAGGAAAAAACCCACCTCAGAACAACCAACCTTGGTTGGCCGGAGACACTGTAGCCATCCCGGGATGAGTGCATAATCTTCCCAGAGAAGATACTTCCTAAATTCGACCCCAAAACCTCAGGATTACCTGAAGATCATATCAAGAAGTTCATACTCGCGATCAAACTTATGAACATCCAACATGAAGACGTAGTATGTAGGATTTTCCCCTATACGTTTGAGAATTCATCTTCCACGTGGTATTTTAATCTTCCAGTAGGATCTATAACTAGTTGGACGAAGTTCCAGAAAGAATTTTTAGATAAATTTGCAGAGGAAACTACCACGGGATCTCTAATGGCTGATTTGTTCGCCACCACCATGAATTCGAAATAAAGGGTCAAAGATTTCAATAAAATATTCACGACCATCTTAAACAAGTTTCAACTCGAAGAGAAACCAACTCGGGAATTACAAATCGAAGTTTGTGCTAATGCTCTCTCGACTTCTATATCTATGTTTATGAAAAGGGCTGCCAAGCAAACCCTGGCTGAAAATTTTGAGGAAGACAAAATGATATAATTCCATATGAAAGGGTGTAAAGAAGGTCAGGTCTCTCTGGTTAAGAAAGAAGTTCAACCTCCTCCCAGGAGAGGACTCCTTTTGACTAGACTGTCGGGGAAGCAAGCAGAACAGAATCCCGACAAGGGTAATGGAGACATAGAATACCTACAATGCATGGTTAAGAAATTATCAAACAAGATCATAGACATGAAGAGGAATGTAGGAGAGGGAAACCAAGGCCAAAGGCCCTATAAGACTTTCTTTAAAAGGAACCCACCGTTCAAGGAAATTGAACCTCCCCCAGCTAACTTAAATATCTATCTAGGGAATGTAGCATTTGATTCTTTCTATACTTATCACCAGGAAAACCACTCCAAAAGAGACTACCCTCAATGGGTGCATTCCATGAATTTGATGGCCAATCGGTTTCTAGATGAAGTCTCCCTGACCGAACAGCCAAGCAGTTCAGTTATGAATATTGTTGACCATGAAGAGATTGATCCGCCAAAAGATACAACCATGCTGATATGGGATCCTGACCTAATCATGCCTTCCGACGACCTGTTTGAGTCTCGAGAATCACCCACAGAAGTCTCAGTGGTACATACATGTAGTAAAGGTCCACATGTCTTGAAAGATACCTCTGCCACCCAAACTTCGAGGAGTAAGGAAACTCTCAATAAACTGAGAGCACCTTTTACTCCCAGTAAAAACCCTATAAGAATCCATACCAGAGAATCGCCCAAACTGGATTACAACGTAGTTGAATATTTGAAGAAGTTAAAGGCTAATATATCAGTTATGGACAAATGCAGGATTCCTCAACAGAAGGAATTTCTATTACAAGCTTTGAACTCAGTAGAAAACCCTACGACTGGCAATGGCTGGAAAAGAAATCTATCTCCCACAGATCTAGTGATCAAACCAACTGTGAACACCTTCTCAGAAGATAGAAAGGAAAAACCTTTTGTCCCACCGTTCCTCTTAACGTTTGAAGTCTTCAATAGAAACCTCCATAATTGTTTGGTAGATTCTGGAGCATCTTCCAACGTTATGCTCTTGTCTATTTGAAAAAAATTATATGTCATTCCTCTCAAGAGAGATAAACATGTAATACAACTAGAAAGAACCTAGGTCAAGGTCATGGGGGAAATCAAAGATGTAATGATCAGAATAACGACATATCCCAAGTTTGTGCACGTGATTGACATCATTATAGTAGATATTCCATATGCCTATGGGTTATTACTAAGTCGATATTGGTCTGAGAAGCTAAACAAATACTTCAGTACAGACTGGGTGGACCTTTGGCTACCACTGAAGGGATACAAAAATATGATCAGGATCGATAGGGAAAGGTATTTGAAACATATCGTCACGAACCTAGAAACCTTGAACGGACCCTCATCGATAGATTTCCCTATGCTAGGCAATTATTCCTACGACTCCTACTTTGGGAACTTTTACTCTCTCTTATCCGATGTCCCTCTTACCCAGAACTCTAAGATGGTGTTTCAAGAGAAATCACCAATACCGATAGAGGAAACCCTCTTTTGCCAAGAACCTGTGTTGGAAAGATCAGAGTTGGTAGCAGAGAAAAAGGAAAGTAAAATGGAATGGGAAGCCCACACACCTTTCCCACAATGTTGGAAATTATATTTTGATGGATCTAAATCACAAGAAGGGTCAGGAGCAGGGTGCATCCTCATTGATCCTAAAGGTAAATGTCATTTCCTATCCCGCAGGCTAGAATTTGAATGTACGAACAACATTGTCGAATATGAAGCTCTAGTACAAGGATTAAAGAAAGCCATATACTTGAATGTCAAATAATTGAAGGTTTTCAGAGACTCTGAAATTATCGTTAGAAAGTAAGGAATACTATACATTACAATTCTCCTCACCTAAATAATTATCAACAGGATGTGCATAGGTTGATAGAGAATTTTGAAGCCTTCAACATTACAGTGATCCCCAGAGCAAAGAATATTCTTGCTGACTCCCTGGACACAACTACTTCAAGGTTGTCACCTTTAGAGGATTATGAAGCCTCCTGATTCACTGTGGATCTTCTCTACAAACTGTTGGTGCCTAACAACATTTCTAATTAGAAAGTATTTGAAGGAGATGAACAAATCATAAACTTCTTGACTAACCAAGACAATTTCAAAGATTTGGATATTGACGATGAAGTATTCCATGAGTAATCAACAAAAACCAATCCTCGAACATGTCAACCTATTGATAAATCAAAGTCTCACACAATCCCAAAAGGGATAGATAATTTGGAGAATCTGTTTGACCTGAAAGAGCGATTTAAGGGACCTAAAAATGTAAAGACCGATAGCTCTTGTCCCCTGCATGAAACTGTAAATCTCGGGGCCCCGGAAAATCCAAAGAATATAAACCTCAGTACGACCATATATAAGGATGAAAGGAAGTCTTATCTCAAACTATTCAGACAATACCAAGATGTCTTTGCATGGTCCTATCGAGATCTGAAAACGTATGATACCCGCATCATTCAACACACTATCCCGTTAAAACATGAAGTGAAACCCTTCCAACAGAAGCTATGAAAGTATCACCCATCCTTGGAACCACTCATGTACTAGAAATTGAAGAAACTTTTAGATGCCAAAATCATCTTCCAGGTTAGGCATTCCTCGTGGGTAGCAAACCTAGTTCTAGTGAGGAAAAATTCGGGATAAATCCACTTATGCATAGATTTTAGAAACCTCAACAGGGCCTTAGAGAAGGACAATTACCCAGTCCCACCAATGGACCAAATCCTCCAGACTATGTCTAGCTCGGATATTTTCTCTCTACTGGACGGTTTCCTAGGTTATAACCAAGTTCTGGTTTCAATGGAATATCGTTTGAAAACTACCTTCCGAACCAAATGGGGAACCTTCGCTTACAAACACATGCCTTTTGGGTTAATTAACGCATGGGAGACCTTCCAAAGGGCCATGGATGTATCATTTCATGGACTAATCAACAAGTGTGTGGTAGTGTATCTAGACGACGTAACTGTGTATTCAAAGAATAGAGAAGAGCACATCCAACACTTAACTCAGATTTTCGAAAGGTGTAGGAAATATGGTATATCCTTAAACCCTAAGAAAACTATCTTCGATTTCGATGAGGGTAATTTGTTAGGTCACGTTATATCTCAAGCAGGCATTCACATAGACCCAGAAAGGATTAAAGCCATATCTCAACTATTGTTTTCTCACAACAAGAAAGCTATGCAGTCCTTCTTTGGACAAATCAATTTTGTGAGGAAATTTACTCCTGATTTTGCAGAAACTATCAAACCCTTAGAAAAGATGATTCAGAATGATGTTAAATTTAAGTGGGATGATGAACAAAAGGATGTTTTCAACAACATCAAAACTTATATATCTCGAGCCCCAGTGTTACAAAGTCCTGATTTCAATCTCGAGCCCCCGTGTTACGAAGTCCTGATTTCAATAGAGATTTATTCCTCTATACTTTTTCCTCCGACCAATCGTTAGCTACGGTATTGACTTAGAAGGATGATGAAAACAATGAGGCCCTGATGTCGTTCATGAGCACAAACCTCCAAGGATCAAAACTAAATTATCATGCCATAGATAAGCATGCTTATGCAGTATATAAGGCAGTAAAACACTTTAGGTCTTACATCCTCAAGAACCACACCAAGTTAATTGTGCCACATCCAGAGGTCCGATCGTTGTTCACTCAACATGAGATGGGGGGAAGAAGAGGGAACTAGATGGTAGTGGTTCAAGAATTTGATATAGATATAAAACCTGCCAAACTAGTAAAAGGGCAAGGGTTATGAAAACTTGTAGCTGAAGCCCAGGACCAAGTAAATGAAGATTATGGATGGGAGAATGAAATGTCATTATGGTGTGGTGAAGTTTCATACATCTCCCCAGGATGAGAGTCTTGGTACGAGAGGATAAATTACCTCCTACACCATGGGACCTGCCTAGAAAATCTCAACCCTAGGGAAAGAAGGGCTCTCAAGTTAAAATATGCACAATATCGCCTCATAAATTCGGTACCCTTCCAGATTAATTATGATGGGGTACTATTAAGATGTCTCGAACGTGAAGATGCAGACAAAGTTTTGAAGGAGCTCCATGATGGCCCTACCGAGGGACATTTCGCAGGAAACACCACCGCTCATAAGATACTGAGAGCCGGTTATTATTGGCCCACCTTGTTCAAAGATGCTCACACCTACACTAGAAACTACAAAACTTGTCAAATAAGCACTGGGAGAGAGAAGAGAGAAGCAGTTCCACTCCAACCTGTGACTGTCTCTAGGAATTTTGAGCAATGGGGGTTGGATATCATAGGAGAAATTACACCTAGTTCTTCAAAATAGCACAAGTACATTCTTGCTGCCACCGATTACTTCAAGAAATGGGTAGAGGCCACCCCTCTAACTCATGCAAACAAGAAGGTGGTAATCCAATTCATAGAACAAAGAATAATCACAAGGTTTGGTGTCCCTTCTGTCCTGGTCTTTGATAATGAAACTTATTTTTCTTCCACCCTATTGACAGAGTTTTCTCTGGAAAAAGAAATCATAATTAGGTACTCTGCAAATTATTATCCGCGGGGAAACGAGGTGGCCGAATCATCTACAAAGAACCTAGGAATTGGCATAATCTACTCCATAACACTCTATGGGATGATAGGGTCACACCCAAGGAAGCTATAGGAAATTCCCCATACTTTATGGTTTACGGGCAAGAATCCATCCTCCCAAATGGGCTCTATCTTCCATCTCTTCAACTAGCCTAAGATTCCAGTGAGGAACCTTCATCGACTATACGATGAAGAATTGATTCTCTTCTCATGTTGGAAGAGGAGAGAGAAAAGGCTAAGTCAAAATTCCTATCTCACCAACAGATAGTGAAAATATGGTTTGATAAGCATAAGGCTAAAGATAAGAATTTTGAAGTAGGATACTTAGTCCTAAAGTGGGATAGGGAAAATGAACCAAAAGGGAAGCATTCTAAGCTTCATAATCTGTGGCTTGGACCTTTCCAGGTGGCTGAGAAGATTGGGGAAGGAACTTATAGGTTGCAGAATCTGAGGGGGGAACCTGATGCCCTCCCAGTGAATGGCCAAGCCCTAAAACTATATTCCAATAAATAAATAAATGTGTTTTATGTTTTGTTTGAGTTTTTCACGATTGTGAAATGCATTTTTGTTGTTTTCTTTTTCTTTCTGGATTTCTTCTCTTTTTAAGGTTGTGTTAAGTGAGGCAATGGTTGACCTTAAATCATGCGACATAGCCAACTCTGTTCCTAACTCATCTCTCACTTACAAACACAAGAAGCATTGGGGAACTTGTGGTTGCTCTAAGGAGTCCTCTATATAACCTGTGCAAATGAGCAACTTCAAAGAAATGTCAGAAGTGTCTTCTTGGTGGTTTGGTAAGACCTCAAGGGAAAGAAGGAAAGATGGAAAGGACTACATGAACCCAGAAGACAAAGCTAGCAAAGGATCCACCTTAATCATCTCACCTTGCAAAATAAACAGACGTCATCCTCTCTCACTCACTCAGAGAATTATGCCGAAATAAAATTAATATTATCAAAAGAGTGACTAGTAGGAGAGGGTATGCAGATATCTCCGTCGGGGCTATGGATGCTCACTGGCAGTGGAGCAAGGTCTGTGATGTAGGGATGATTCTACCAGGGCTATGGACACTCATTGACAGTGGAGCAACACCGAAGCAAGTGAGTGGAGGTAACTAAAGGCGTCATGCCAGTGAATGCTTTGCTAGACTTTTGTAAAAAAGGGCATGAGTCAGGATTACAGGAAACGAAGGAGGAATAAAGGTTAAAACCCCACAGGCAGAGATGAAAGAATTAACTGAATAATTTCGAATGCAAAGGTGAAAGAGGTTCTGATTTAAAACCATTTAAAGTTCTCCATCAGCTTCTGTATTCGTCAAGCCTTGAAGGAGGAGCAGAGATTCTGTTTTTGCCCAACAAGTCGCCATTTGTTGAGGACTCAACACACCCTAAAAAGCCTATGTCAAATTTTACCTCTTTGGGTACCACTTGATCTTTTGTACTGTGTGATTCTACTTCAGTATGAAAATTGTTTCCTTTGCTTATCATTTCATTTTCATTTGAGTCTTCTAAAGCCTGCTTGAGCATGTGAAAATCATCATAACTTTAAAAAAGACTAACATTTACTTAAAGGATCGACAGTCAAAACTTGTCCCCTGACGCGCTTAAGAAATTCAGCATCGAGAAGGATTAGAGGTGACAGAGAAAAATTAAAAAAGAGATAGTCCAAACTGAAGGAAGATCCTTCACAAGAAAACATAAATCCCATCGATAAATTGGTTGGATCGCAAGATCTGGAGAACCATTCTATTATTAAACACTGTATAGTCTAATTGGGCCTCGGTGGTAGGTTTGGTTCCTACTGTTGAATCAGGGATCTAAGACCCATCAACATAGTCCTCATGCAAAAAGGGAATGTAATCTGTTATGAATCCAGGAAATTGAATAAGCATGAAATGCATTATGTGACCCATGACTTAGAATTAGCTACCATAGTGCACTCCTTGAAAATGTGGAGACATTACCTCCTAGGAAGAAAATTTGTGCTCATGATAGACCATAGTGGATTGAGGTATTTGTTTGAACAACCCAAACTAAATTATAGACAAGATAGATGGATGGCTATCCTTAGTGAATTTGATTTTGAAATTAAACACATAAAAGGAAAATAAAATAGAGTGGATAATGCCCTCAACATAAGCATGAAATTGATTCACTTGGCAGTTGCAAGCACTTGTGAATCAGACATCAAGTAAATATTCAAATTTGCACAAGAAACATATGAGTTTTTCAAAACTGTAAAGACATATCTAGAACAAGAACCCACATGACTGAAGTATGATGACTATCAACTATTGAATGATGGTGTGTTAACCTACAAAAGTCGGTTGTATATCCCAAATTGTGATGAATTGAAGAGGTTCATCATGGATGAACTACATAAAATACCATATCTTGGTCATCTTGGTTACCCAAAAATGATAACAACCACCAAGAAGTTGTTTTACTGGCCAGGAATGAAGAAGGATATAGTTGAGGATTTAGCTAAATGTTTGGACTGCCAATAGGTTAACATGGAACACAAGCACCTAGAAGGTCTGTTGCAGCCCCTACCTATTCCAGAGTGAAAATGGGAGACCATATCCATGGATTTTATCATAATATTACCTAAATCAACCAAAAAAATGATGTCGTTATGGTATTTGTGGACAAGTTGAACAAGGTTGCTCACTTTATCCCAGTAAAGTACACTTGCAAGGAAATATATATTGCCAATATTTTTATGAAATAAATATTTAGGCTACATGGGATGCCTAGGGAAATCATATCTGATAGAGATGCAAAATTCACCTCAGAATTTTGGAAATCTATGTTTACTAGTTTTGGAAGTAAATTGTTATTTAGTACATCCTATCACCCTCAAACTGATGGACATATAGAGAGGAAAAACTGAATATTGGAAGACATGTTAAGGATGCATGTTATGCATTAGCCAAATAAATGGGAAGAATACCTACCCTTGGTAGAGTTTTCTTACAATAATGGCTATCAAAAGTCATTGAAAATGAGTCATTTTGAGGCTCTCTCTGATAGACAATTCCATGTACCAATCAACTGGGACAAACCAGTGGAAAGATTTACGCTTGGGCCAGACATGCTAAAGGAGATGGAGAAACAAGTATCTCGAATAAAGAAAAATCTGAAAGTAGCCCAAGACATACAGAAAATATATGCAGACTGAAATAGGGCTCCCAGGGAGTTTAAAGTAGGGGATCATATGTATCTTTGAATTAGGCCTAGAAGAAGTTCCTTGAGGATGGGAACATGTGACAAGATGACACCTAGGTTTTTTGGACCCTTTGAAATTTTGGATAGAGTGGGACCTATAGATTATATATTATCTTTACCTCCCATAGTGAAAGCACATAATGTTTTCCATGTTTCATTGTTAAAGAAATATGTACATGATTCTACTCACGTAATTGATTTGTCTGCGATCTAGGTGGAGCCAGAGGGATAATTCTTGTCATAACCATAGTTTATCCTAGATAGGAACGAGATCCGTCTTAGGAACATAACCATTGCATAGGTCAATGTGCAGTGGAAACACTTTGGTACTAATGAAACTACATGGGAACTGGAGGATGCCATGAAACAAACATACCCTTTTTGGTTACATTGTATATATAGTTTTTACGGTGGATAGAACACAAAGGATGGTGTTCCTTTAATGGGAATGGGATTGTAAGACCCTTATTTCCCCCAGTATGTAAATATAATTATTATCATGGCAAAAAATATAGACAAACCTGGTATGTGATCATTGAAAGACAATAGACCTTTGATAAATTATGCAATGTAAACACTTGGTTATTAATGAAACAAGGAGATGTTGAACTATTGTTGAAGGGGTGGCCTTCCCAGGTTACGATGGCATGAGAGGAATGGTGCAAGAGGGAATATATTACTAGTTGAAATGACCCTGGCATGAAGTACCCTATCAATTTAAGGCAATGCAAACCTTGAATTGTACTCAGCCCTAGATATTTGATTATCAACCAGGCTGTTAGTTGGGTAGTCTCCTTCGAGAATCAATGAAGGATGGGAAGAGTACCATTGGGAAGCTTCTGACATGACCCACAAGTTCTTGGGGAAGAATAAAATAAAAGAAGGTACATATAAGAGTGGGGGGGGGGAACAAAAAAACACACACGGTTGGGGAAATCCTGAGCACTCAAGAAGGATAACTCTCTGGTTCAAGGAAAAGAGAAACAAAAGTGCATAAGTAATATATGCTCCCTAGAAAACTTACTAAAAAAACATATATCCTCTCATGGAATTGTACCCTGGCTCGGGGGTGGCTAGATGTAGCAGTGACTGGTGAAACTTTTTCCATGGTTGGGTGGAGAGCGACACGCCCTTCAGTAGTTGCCAACATATTCTAAATTATAGATAAGTAATTAAGTTATCTCTGTGTATTGAATGAAATATGTACAGTTGAATGTTGGTATAGTGAGTTTGGACATGAATAAATGAATTATGAGTTTATTGTGTAATCCTAGAGATATCCTTGTATTAGAAATAAACATTTATGCATGGGAAGTCTTGTGTTCTTAATTATAAACAATCTCTCTATTTAGTAAAATGACTACAAGTATTGTCTGTCTATGGAAATCTTGAAGTGGTGAATATGTGTGTTCGATTGAGTATGAAAATAACTCAAGTACCTATTATGTTTAAGTTGAGAGATGAACCTATGTCCCTACTTCTTGTATATGCTATGGTGACCTTTTATATTTATGAAAATGTATGCACCTTTGTAACACAGCTTTAGATTCCCGCAACAGATGAAAATTTCGGGATAAGATGTAACAGAGGTACCCTGCATAGGAAATGGAGTGCTTGGGCCAAGGAAAGAGCTCTTGAAAACTCATTAAGCCTTAGAAAAGACTCAAGAAACATTCATGCAATTGACTAAGTCTTGAAACACACTGATAATTCAGGGAAAGCCCTTGATTTTCCTCAAAGGATCGTGGTCATCGATTTGGCGTGATGGTCAAATATGGACCCTTGGTCAGTGTAAGGGCATGATTAGATATCGACCATCGATTTGAAAAGATATGATCCTAGCCATCCGTCAGAGGATATAGTTTGGAGTAAGTTGCAGTCCCAGAGGAGATTCACTCTAAGGGAGGGACTCCGAGGACAGATCTGGATTGTTGATCGAAACCTGAGCAATATCTAATCCTTTCCATCCATCAAAGGATACCATTCAGAGTAAGTTAGAATCTCGAAGGACATGCACTCCGAAGGAGGGACTCCGAGGATAGATCTGGACCATTAATTAGAACCCGAGCAAGATCTGATTCTAGACGTCCATTGGAGGATGTCGTTTGGAGTAAGTTGCAATATCAGAGGAGATGCACTTTGAAGGAGGGAATATGAGGGCATATTTGGACCATTGATCGGAACCCGAGAAAGATATGATACTATACATTCATCGGACGATGTCATTTGGAGTAAGTTGCGGACCTGGAGGAGATGCACTCCGAAGGAGGGACTCTAAGGATAGATTTGGATCGTTGATAAGTTCCAGAGCAATATTTGATCATAGTCATCGATCTGTCTTAGAGTCCTAACATGTTCCTTGGTGAGTGGTGGTAAGAGGAATTATGTCACCCCAACTAATGTGCTTGGGACACATGTAAACACCTAGAATATCGAAACATATACACTATGATGACATACACGCCATGTCAAACCACGTGAATGATCCATGTGTTAAGTAACGATTGTGCCACATGTCATGGATATTTGGCACCTTGAGAGATAGTTCCCAATGCATCATGGGTGCCATGTGTCATGATAGGTGGAAATTAGTGTAAGTGCTAGAGAGTTCGAAGGATGAGACCTTCCATCTTGTAAATTGTATAAAGATCTGAGTATGAGTCCATGTTAGATTAAGTTTGGAAACAGGTGCCTAAATCATAATGGTTAAATCCACAGGCCAAGAGAACTGGGTCATTTTTTGGAGTTTGAAGGGATAGCAAGGTCATGTGTCAACCAAAAATGTTGAGGACAATAAAGGCATTGGATATGTGATGAGAGATGTTGATTGAAGGTAGGTTAAAGTTCATCTCCATCGTATATTTCCAAAGAACCCTTATAGGTTATAGAATGGGCGATGACATTCTGAGTGATGTGGCATGCCAGTACAATAGCCAGTTGGTTCCTAAGGTGACATGTGTCACATGTTGATTGGTTAGAGGAACCATAATGGTCTTGGAGGGCCAAGATGCCCTTAGGTATTTGATCACCATCTGGACCATTGGATTTCCCCACTTGAGAGATCTCATCCATACATTGGCATAGTGTCGATGAAGGTCTGGAGAGAAACATTGATGATGATATGGGCATGAGGACTATTGAGAACCATCGATCTCATTGGGGATGTGGAAATGATGAGATATGGACCGTCGTTTTTATATGTATCATTGGTGAAACATGAAAGGTTGGCATGGTTGAGTGCTTGCCAAGAATGCCAACAACGACAAAGGCATCGATGAAACAACAATAGTCATTGATTGGAATAAGAGTGTGGAGAGGAGAAAATCGTCAATCTATGGTAGGTCCCACACGATCAACATAAGAGTTGGTTAGGACGAGAAATAACCTCCCTGCTAGTTGAGATCGCTGACACAGTCAAAGCCATTGGATGATTGACACGAGGACTGTCAGATATAGGAACGTCATATGGGAGGAGTGTTAACTCTCATGCAAGCTAGAGTTGCTGAGTCACTTAGGGTCATTGGATGATCTATGCGAGGACCATCAAATCTATGATGGGTCTGATTAAAGGATCATCGTTAGAAATTTTGGTTGGGGGTATTTACAATCCAAGGGAAAAAAAACCCAATGACGATGACAAGAGGTTTCGTAGAGTTGGAATCGTGGGTCAGTGAGCTATATGGAAAAGTACCACATCAGAGCCAAAACTATGCCATGTCAAATGACACATGGGCTAGGAAGCCATGTGCATTCCATGTGGCAACAAGGTGGCACTTGGCCAATGAGGGCCAAGATCTTTGGAAGGCCATAACGTTTGATCCAGAGATCGATTTGGAGCATGGTGATAGTAGTTGGAAATATCTTGTTGAGAAGAAGACAGTGGTTCCAGAGAGAAGAGGTATTGAGAGAATTGAGAAAAAGTGAAATTTTAATACCCCATCCCTTAAAAAGGGTACTTAGGGGCTTGGGTGTCTTACACCAGTTTCCTTCGTTGTGTTTATTTTATATAATAACCCTTGGTATCCTCTAATACCATGTTGAAATTCCCCTACCCAACACCCGATAGTTAATTCAAAATAAATCACTTATTGAATCAAAGCATAGTTGATTAATCAACTAAACATGCAACGAAAGCATAAACTAGGAAACCAAAATCTCATGCACAATAACACCAATATTTTTTAGTATAATCCCCTAGAAAAACCCTGGAGGGAAAACTAGTCCTAAGATGATTTTATTATGGTCAAATTAGGGCTCTCGTAACGGGGAAAATGGCCAACTAAGAGAATATACACTACAAAAAAACCTAACAAAGCATGTGTTGTTGTATGACAATGTACTAGCATGCTTATCGAGGTGTACACAACTTTCCTTCAAAAAACCCACGTACATATGCAATTGTCTCCACTGAGACCCGCATACATGTATGGGAAACCTATACGGACAATTTCTTATGACGTTGCACTTTTCTCTGGCTTCTATCCTCTTAAACCCTCATGTGGATGCCTCTTCTCTCTCTCCTTCTTGGCATGTATGATCTCTATATCAAATCCCTTCTCCACCTATTTGAGATATTGAATCATAGTCCTTCATGATCCAACCCTATGCATCCTGACCTTGGCATCTCACCATAGGTCCCTTGCTCTTGGCATCTCACCAAGTGTCTCTTGATCTTGGCATCTCACCAAATATCCCCACCTTGGTCTCTCACCAAGGTTCTCTTGATCTCTCTCATCAAGAGTGACTTCCTCCCAAAGTGTCTTCCTCCTCTAGCCTAGCCTTTCTTTTATAATCATGAGTTATATCTCCAAAGTGATTGTATGTTGATATTAATTCTCACTTCACTTGAGATTTAGAAACATGATAATTACTTCTAGCACTTTCCTTAAATAACTCAATTCACTAATAAAATCTATTTACTTTAATTATAACTTTAACTAAAGTAATCTCAAGGATAGATTTTTTGTTTTCTTGCTACTCTCCCTTTCCCCGTCCACCCCCTATTCTCTTTCTTGTCTTTTTACCAAAGGCACTCATATGTCATCTCCCAAAATGATGGGAGCACCTTGCCATACCCAAGGTTG
>SNQJ01S0076143.1:0-12214 GCA_010110895.2 Picea sitchensis | reverse complement strand
TCACCATCCTTAGTTTTTTACTACTTGTATAAAAAATCTTTATACATAAAAAAAAAATGGGTATGCCACCTTCATATGGCATTCTCCATCTCTCATGTGGCCTCATCTGCTTCAAAATGTTTCCACTACACCTTGACTTGTGCGATGGATCGGTTCCAGAGCAGTGTCTCCTTCCTATCTAGGATGGATTGAGGCTCGGGTTGGAAGTCTTCTTCTGGATCCTCCTATATCACATTCCAATCAATGACATGATTATTATCATGAACATGTTGGTTTAATAAAGATACATGGAATACATTATCAACCTAGAGAGTGGGAGGTATTGTAGGGCAGTATGCCACCAATCTCACCCTTTCTAGAATCTTGAAAGGTCCATAATAACAGGGTGTCATCTTGGCACAAGTCCCCATCCTTAGGGAGCCTCTCTCTAGATTAACTATGGCATACACATGATATCCTATTTTGAACTCTTTATGAGTCTACTTGTTTTCAACATAGATCTTTTTCCTATCTTGTGCCACTTTGGGTTCTGCTTAATTCTTGCTACTTCTTCTTCCATTTCCTTCAACATATTGGTCCCAAGGGTAATATTTTCCATCAAATTATCCCAACTAACTATAATTCTACATTTTATTCTATATAGAGCCTCAAAAGGGATCATTTTCAATGACTCTCGATTTCCATTGTTGTCAACAAATTCTACCAAAGGTAAATATTCCCCCCATTTTTGGGGATAGTACATTTATAGGGGTTGGCCAATCCATGATGGCTTTAATCTTCTCTGTTTCTATCACCACTCCATCTCCCACAATTAAATGACCCAAATATTGGATTTGTTTTTGAAAGAAATCACACTTGTTGTACTTAGCATACAATCGATGTTCTCTCAACACCTGCAACACCAATTTGAGGTGTTCCTCATGCTCATCCTTAGTCTTTGAATATATTAGGATGTCATCAATGAATACCAAGACAAACCTATCCAAATATTTGTTGAGAATATTGTTCATCAAACAAATGAAGGTGGTTGGTGCATTGGTGAGTCCAAAAGGCACCACCACAAAATCATAGTGCCCATATCCCATCTTGAATGCACTTTCAAGAATATATTC
This sequence comes from Picea sitchensis, assembly GCA_010110895.2. Classification (NCBI taxonomy): domain Eukaryota; kingdom Viridiplantae; phylum Streptophyta; class Pinopsida; order Pinales; family Pinaceae; genus Picea; species Picea sitchensis. Next base: position 11,102 of record SNQJ01S0076143.1, on the reverse strand, counting down.
ATCCTCGTTTATGACTTGATGGTACCTAGATCTCAAGTATATTTTAGAGAATATGGTAGCCCCTTTGAGTTGGTCAAAAATATCATCAATTCTGGGCAGTGGGTATTTATTCTTGATGGTCATCTTATTTAACTATATGTAGTCAATACATAGTCTGAAAGTACCATCCCTTTTCTTTACAAATAAGGTTGGTGCTCCCCACAGGGATACACTGGGCCTAATATACCCCTTGTCTAGTATCTCATTTAACTATAAGGTGTTCATACTATAAGGTTCTTTAGATGTAGGTATCTCTCCTAGCATCACTTCTAATGAGAAGTTAACTTCCCTCCTAGGAGGCAGTCTTGGTATCTCCTCTGAAAACACATCTCTGAAGTCATGCAACATAGGGTGGTCCTCTATTTACAACTTGTTTCTTTCCAATAAATTTAATTCTTGTATGGAAAATAGGGTACACCCTTTTCTTCTATACTTCTTGAGTTGTAATGTTGATATATTCCTTATAGATACATGCTTTTGGATGCCCTACAACACCCTCTTGTTTCCTTTTTCATCCTCACAGTCTAAAGTTTTATTAAAATAGTCTAATTTTACTTTGTGGGAATCCAACCAATCCATTCCCATCAGCATGTCATATGACCCCAAGGGAAGCACACTCAGGGATGCATGAGTATGCAATCCATTCATTTCAAATGGGAAGGGTTCAATCATTTTCGTCACCTTCCTCTTGGTCCCTGTGGCTAGATGAACTAACCATGATTTTGCGTGCTTCCTTTTCTATAAAACACATGTTTTAACAACTTGGGTTGAGATATATCTAAGGTTAGAACTGGGGTCAATTAAATTGAAATAGTTCATTTTTAAATTTTACCTTCTAGATCCAACATTGAAGTTTGGTGGTTCGCCTTTTGATTCTCAACAACGATGTAAATCTTGGACACACTTTTGGCTACAATGTCAACTATAGTCACCTCCTAGACATTGTAGACTCTTTGATTTTAATTTTTCCTATGGGAGAAGCATCTCAATAAGTGTGTTTCTCCTTATCGCCAACATTGGAGAGGTCCTCTCTTCTACTCCTTCTTCTTTTCCCTTGTTTGATTTGTTGGCATGTTCCCACTTTCAGATGGAAAGTTCTTTTGATGCATACTTCTAGTGGGATGATTGGACTGAGTATTTATTTTTGGATTGTGGTACTAGGATGATTTAAATCCCTTCTTCTTGAATCCATATTTTTCGTTCTTTTTCCAATCCTCGTGAGGCTCTTGCCTAGGCTTGGATTAATCATAACATTACTTGGCCTTCTTGATGGTGTCCTCTAGAGGTTCAGGCTCATCAAACTCGATTCTTTTCTGATAAGACTACGAAAAAACATTGAGGACGTGTTTCACCCTTTATTTTTCATCCTTGAGGTAGGGAACATACCTCAAAAATTCTAAGAACCTCCTAGAATAATCATCCATGGTAAGGTGTCCTAACTTGTGTTCATGGAATTCCTTGATCTTTCCATCATAGTATTTCTTAGACATATACGCTTTCCTGAAATTCTTATCGAACCATTTCTAGGTTAGCTTACTCTCCTTCAATCCTTTAAATTCCTTGAGGTCTTCCCACCATATGAAGGTCCCTCCATTCAAATTGAAAATGGCTATCCCAGACTTTCTATTTTTTGATTAATTATGCATTTCAAAATACTTATTCATCCCTAATAGCCAAGCCTCGACCTCTTCCCCTTTCTTGATCTCTCCATCAAAGGTAGGTGGCTTCACCTTCTTAAATTCTTTTGTCATATAAATCCATGAATGTTTATGCTTCTTATTCTTAGGGGAACTTGAATCGGTGTCACTGTTGGACCATTCTTCTGTAGTGGTCTTCCCACTATATGACTTTGTGGGAGTATCCCCACTAGTATTTCTTCCTTTAGCATATTGATGGTTTTTCCTGGAAGAAATTCTCCCCACACTACTATGGGATGGTCCATGCTTCAAGATATCCAAAGGGCTCTTTGCTTTCTCTAAGTGTTGTAGTACTACGTCACTAGTAGTTAAACCTTATTGCAATTGTATTTGAATCTCAAACAAGATCTACAATAATAATGCATTCAATTCTTCCTGCTCTACATGATATCTCATGAGCCTTTCATTACCTTCCTTCAGACTTCTTACTGTGGCTACCAAATCTGGAGGGGTTTCTCTGGCCCTCATTTCATCGAACTCTTCATCTCTAAGAGGATAGGTATTTTCCATGCTGACATGCACCATTCACTTTTCAATATCTCCATTGTGATGGGATAGAAAAATGTTATTAGTAATTCACATTTCAAAATTATTAACATAAAATTTTGGTGCTTTCAAATATCAATATGTTTTCAACAATACTAATTCAGAACAACATTTCTATTATTAATATGGCTCAGAATTGTTGTCAGTATTCAATAGTACAACTAAATCATTAGGTTACTAAAGCATAAACTTTTACTACATGAAATATTACAGAACTCAGTCATGTTGAGTGACCCATTCAAGCCTAGAGTTTGAAGCTCTGCTTTGATACCATTGGTAACCCACCCAACCCCCTAACCCTTCCTTAGGCTGATGGGGTGTCAAAATTTCCTCATCCTCCACTCAACTCCTTTTTCTAAACAAAGCTAATAGATAGAATCTTCTCATCGATATATTTCCAATGACTATTACCATGCTCAAAACCAATCTAACAATCAAAATTTACGACCTCTTAAAGTTATCAGACTTTTCCTTGCCAAGTCCAACTCATATCCACATGGAAACTATGTGGATCTCTGCCAAATGCACCATCCACCGTGGTGACACATGGCGCTAACCTGTCAAGACACATGTACAACTAATGATGGTCTTATAGGGGTCACATACTTCATTGGGCACCGAGATCCCATGGATTCCCCAGGGTTGACACTGACTAAGTCCCTCTTGGTGGCTAGTTATTCTATGAACTAGTCCCCAAGACCAAACCCCAACTGAGACCACACCCCTATTGGCCCCTCAACATACCAGATTTCATATTCCACCAGGTATCCGGATCATCGGGCACTGCCCCCCCTTAGTACACCCCAAGCACTCAACCTTCAAATTGCCTGATCCAATGATCCAACTGGAATTCATGACACATGGACCGTACATGGCATGCCACCTAGCATGACACTTCATACCCCAACCAAACACTTATGATGACATGGACCGTCATGTGGCATGACACGTGGTTGTCGATGTCATCATGTTCTTCAGTCGTATGGAACTCTATTTATCCAAGATATGCGGTACTTTATCCTCAGGACATGTGGACCAACCACCACTCAAAAAGTGGAATGACATCATTAGAACACGCTCCAACTTCCTCTCACTCACAACTAACAAATGGAAAGGGCTAGAACTATGCCTGAAATCTTACCCAACAGGGTATCGAGAAACCAGGATGAAAACAAATGGAAACGAGGCATGGGAATCTTTGGGGGTCCAGTTATCCCAAGGTGACAAAGTCCCTCCTGATATTATGTTTGAAGATTGGCGATTGTGATCTTCCTACATTCAGATATGACAGTCAAAACATAAAGGCACTGAGGCAAAGGTTTAAGCTCGATAGGGGCCCACACTTGACATACTCTGATAAAATGACGACACTTGTCAATTTCACATGGAATTATTTTTTCCACGCTGGCGTGACACATCGTAATGATTCCAGCCTCTCTCTTTCTTTGTTTAAAAGTGAAAATGGGGATGGAACCGTGTTTTGGAACCCAACTCCACCAACACTGGGATTCACAAGTTTGTGCTAACAAAATGGGTTCGGGCCTTCAATCCCCCATTGACCCGATTATCTGAGGCTCTATAACTAGTTCCAAAACTCCAATGGCGATCAATTGATGGAGGTTTATCCTTCCCTCCAATCCAACGACTACAATTCTCTCCAGGTTTAAGTAGGTAACAGATCGATATATACAGTGAAACCCTAACAATGAAATCATATCCAATCAGATTCCAGTGATTCCTTCAAGGGTCGGTTACAACACTTCGCCAAACTTGCTCAGTCCTCCTGCGGATGGATGATATCGATACTCAACTATGGATAAACGACTATTGTTTTCTCTCCAAATTTAACAAGGTTTTCATATGATTTAGAGAATTATTTCTAGACTCATCCATTCTACAGTCCTTTTGGACATCCAATTGAAGATTTACATCTTGCAGATCTCCCAATTCATGAGCAGAAATTTTATCTCTTTCATGGAACATCTTTACACTTGATACAAATACATATTTCATAGTCATTCATTGTGATCAAACTAAGGACATAATAAAAATTTACAGTCCACAATTCAATCATAAACATGTCTTGAACATTTTGGTTAAAACACGAAGTGCAACACCTTTCTATCAATTCCAAATTAGTAAAAGATATTAACCAGTAAGTAGTAATACCATGCATACAAATATTTACTAAATTGGGTATTCACTTCATTCCTTTTTAGAGTTACACAGTCAAAGATGCAATTTCCACTCTAATTTTATCAATGCACATATCATTACAATTACAAAGAATAGAGCACAAGAGAGACTTATTTGTTTTTAGGATAAAGACTAGGCAACCAAACGATTGAGGATGTATGCCTTTTCACCCAACCATAGGCTTTGTTGAACTCGAAGTTTCTCCAGTAGGCCACCCTTGTGGAAGGCCATGATACTGACAGGGAAGCTCAAATCTCTCTCTTTGAAGGGTTTAGGAAAGAAAAGTCCATTCTCCTTCTTTGTTCACCACATCGTCGAAGGATTTTTTGTTTTCTTGCTACTCTCCCTTTCCCCATCCACACCTTGTTCTCTTTCTTGTCTTCTTCCCAAAGGAACTCTTGTTTCAACTCCCAAAATGAGGGGAGCACCTACCATATTTGAGGATGACAGTCTTCAATTGTCCTATCCCCTCCCCTCCCCCACCCCCCATGCTTTCATTAAGTTGGGGAGTTGGTGGCTCAACTACCAGGCCTCTCTAGATTAATTGATTTCTTTGTGAAAATGAAAAAGAGGGAATTAAATCAAGAAAAACATTTTCGTAGGTAAGGTAATTCCCCAAACCCCCTCACCATCTTTCCTTTAGTGGTATCATGGCCATTACTTCAACGCTTCACCCTTTAGTCATGTTGTTAGCAATTCTCAATAAACATAAATGTAATACATTGTCTTGTAGTCATAGTCTTTAATTCATAACTTATAATTGCAAACTGGGGGGAAATTGGGTGTTACACAAATCTTGAACAATGTTTTTGTTTTTAAAGCTAAATTTCGCCAATTTGGCTAAATTTTAAATTTTTTAAAGAAGCTCAGGATACATTTTTCCATATTTTCATTAAAAATAAAAAGTTTGTAGCTTAATTTATGATAGCAATTCTCTATTTATTTATACTTTTGGCCTAAAAATAAAATATTTCCATGAATATATAATAGGATTTCTTAACCTTTTTTCCAAATCAATGATTATGCATATCAATTTTTATGGAATATTCTTTACAACTTAATATTTATGCAACCATTGATACTCTTAGGAATACCATGAACTTGTATTGGAAATCATGTTAACTGTTTGTATCAAATAACAATTTTTAGGACTTGACATTTTTGTTCATGTATTTCGACATGTAGATATTAGACCATGTTGTATATAATGTTTTCATATTGGAGTTTTTAGCAAATTGAAGAAAATGTTTTATGCATTTCTAAATATATTTTCCAATGCCATTGTTTTTTGTTGTAAGTTCTCTCTTATTTCTATGAAAGGTTGATTTTTCTTTAAATGTTGTAATATAGGATTTATTATTATTTTTTGTCAATGATGAACATTAAACACTCGTGTATTTGTGTTGTTGTCTAATTTTCAAGGTAGTAAAAAAATATAAATGGTTCATCGCCTAAGATAAATATTTTTTTAATATAAATATGATTCGATCGTCAAATAGTTTGATAGGTTATGACTTATATGATTTGAAAAAAAAAACATTGATCTTGATGACATGGAGAAGGAATATGTTGAAGAACCAACATTGGATCTCAACTCTATAATATATCAACCTAACAACGATACAGACCCACCCCCTGAGGATCCAGTGGCTAATTCCCAAGAAGAATAGAAGGAAGCAGAAGTGGAAGAGGAAGATGAAGAACATGGAGAGGAGTCAAATGCGAAAAAAGAGGCAGCAGAGGAAACAGGAGGGGGGGAGAAGGGAATTGGGTTAGGAAGAGGAAAATGAAGTGGAAAGTGCAAGTCCACTCTAAGTCTGCTAAATCCTTCTCTTGTGTTGAAGTCCTAAAAAATAATTCCCCAAATCTGTCCCCTCCTCTTACAAGGGGAAGGAAATCTAATCATTACAAAATTGCTTATGAATTAGAAAGGAATGTTTTATTGGGATGTCAAGCAAATCTTGGATTTCCCTTGATTAAAAGAGGGGTCAAAGAAAACATGCAATAATTATGTTATGTTTCTGTATTTATCTCGGTATCAATTTGTTAGAATCTATCATTTTTCAAGTTATAGACATTAAATGATATTTTTTTTACTTTTAATAGGGTTAAGTCTTCTTATGATGAGTATGAGGTAATAATATTGTCCATGGATTCTACTTCATTTTTTCAAATGATACTTTTCCCCCTCACATAAGTGCCTCCTACATCCTACAGGGGTAAAGCTTCACAAAAGTTTACAATCTTTACCCTTTTTCCAGAAATTTAGGTTTTAAGAGGGAAATATTGCCCTAAATAACAATTCTCCACCACATTTAGTTTCTCATGTTCTTCTATGGTGTTTACATCCATCAGGAGCCTCCATGAGGGCTTCTTGTTCTTCTTATAGGAATCCTTCATGTTTATCACACCCACAAAGGTTAAGGGTTTATTTTGATCATATTGTTGATACACTAAGGCCTTCAACTACTTTACTATTCTCTACTAACTTAGAATCCCTAACTATTCCTTTTTAGGGACTTGAAAATTGATATTTTTCTCTAGCAATGCCATGTAAATTTTCAACAATTATAGAAGTGGGATCCTCATATACTGGCTTACCTTTTGACGAAGGAGTGTTTAAATTTTCCTTAACAACCTTTGACTAGTTGAAATTTTGTTCCTCAACCTCTGAAATATTTTCGACATCTTCTTCATTAGTAGGTATATCCTTCTTAGGTCATCTACACTTAATATGACCATACATATCACATATAGAGAACCTTTAGGGGATATTGATATATCATATCTCCTATTAGTATGATCAAGTCCCCACTTGAAAATAAATACCTTTTGATAGCCCATCTCCCAAGTTCATTTGGCTTAGACTGACAATGTTTTTAGAGGTCTGTTTGGATTAGACATACAATGTTTTTAGAGGATAGACAAGACCCATCATAAATATTGACCCCTTTATCATTGCACAAATTCATATGTGAATACCCAAAAACCTTGTGCGTTCAGATTTTTTACCCTCATGGATTTTAGAACTTGAGTTCTACAATCCAGTTTGGAGAGCCCCATTCTCATCAATGGTTGCACCAACATTTAGCATGATTGATCCCTTGAGAAAAATAAACTCTCAAGGAGGTGTCGAGGAAATGACTCTAGAAGTACCACAATACCCCACATTATGGAACAAAAAACCTTCCACAAACTATCAAAACAAAACCAAAAAATCTTGATACTACAAGATAACTAACCTTAAAAGAATAGTTGATTAAACCCTAACCACCATCACTAAAAGCCCTAACCCTCCCTCCATCTCCATCATAATGCAACTCTAGTTCTTCATCGAGTAAAACTGAAAATTAAATAACAAAACCTCATCCAATTGAATTTTATTTATTATAAAATATCATATTTTATTTAAAATACTATTAAATCATATAAAAACATTTAATAAAAATAATTTGATTGTAATATTTTTTCCAAAATTTATAATAATATCTAAATTTATTATGGTTTAATTATAATATTAAGATTTTTTTTTAGAAATTTTAAAATTGATAAACCTTTAAATCTTTGTGTAAGTGAAAAACAAATAACATCATCCAAATAAAGATACCAACATCCTGGCCAAGTTGAAAACTTTTAGTAGTTTTTCCTCAGAAACTGGCAAGTCTACATACACAAGAAAATAACTACCCTCTAAATGCCTCATAGTCTGTTGGCTGAGTATTAAACAATCTAAAACTTCTTCGAAAGTCAAGTCCCTACTGGTGGCGACGCACTCCCAAATTTATTTATAATTTTTGAGAAACACTTCATGTCCAAGATGTTGGTACAGTCTGCACGCTAGTTCATCCCAGATGATGTTTGATATGGAATAACACATTTTCCCATTGACAAACAACATGATTTTGTTCATTCCCCTTCTCTCCATATGGAAATCCTCCTCCTCTTCTTTTTCTTCATAAATCTTCAGGCAGTCCATCGTTGATTCCCTACCTACAGTCCGAGAAGGTCATCCATATCCACAAATTGCAGTAGAAAAAGGGGATATGTTATACGCGGAACAGATGCCATTTATGCAAGGATACCATGCCCATTTAAACCCAAGGATAGAGTTTAAACCCACAATGATATGATTAAAGTGCGACATCCATTTTCAAACCCACAATGATATGATTAAAGTGTGGAATCCATTTTCTTCAATGTACCATTTAAGATGAGGTACTGTAATGTCCCATTTTTGGTGAGCTTAGAAAAATTAAATATTTAATTAATTATTTGGTTATGTTGTCTAAGTTTAATTTGAAAACTAACCTTCAATTAATTATTATTTAATTTTAAGTGGATTAAATAAAAGATAAACATTATAAAGTCAAATTATTAAAAAGTGTTCTTCTAGAAGCTTTGAGGAGGTCAAGTTAGATATTTCTAGAAAGATCCAATGAGCCTTTAAAAGGAGAGAAGAGCAAGTCATTTGGGCATATTAGATTTGAATCATTTTCTTGTGGAGTGCTCAATGAGCCAGGGTTTTCGTTAGGGTTTTGGAAAACCCCTTTCATTAGAGTTTGGCTTCAGTGGTGAAACTATCCACCCTAGTTAGACAAGGAGGGGAATCCATCTAGGGTCTAGTGGAGCTTCAGTCCAGTTTAGCTATAGTCCAGTTTCATATTTGGTGTTATGTTTGAAGAGATCGGGCATTGTTCAAGTTAAGTTTATTATTATTGATGTATTGCAGCTGCCAAAACAACCATTTCTACTTATAGAGTTGTATTCAATGATCCCGTAATAATAAAATTCTCCTGTTATATATTCCATTTATGTGTACTTTGGGTGTGTAGATGATATGTTTGAAAAAATTACAACGATTTGTAGCAAAGTTAATACCCTAATTTTATTTACAAATTAAAACCTTAGTTTTCTTATAAACGAGATCTTACAAGTACGATATCTTAATATTCTCTTTGGGATAGGAATTCATTGTCATAATTTAAAAATACTTAAATTATTTGATATACAAGTTTTATTCATTCTATATTTTAAAATTGGGTGTTCATTAAAGTTTTCTAATCAATTAAAATTTTCAAATTTATCAATTTATCTTATAGAAATTTATTTTCCATAAATTTATTTTATAACACAATGCTTTTGTTATATGACTTTGTTTTTTCCATACATTTGAGATTAGTTGATAGAGAGATGTTTGGGGATAGCAATTTTTTTTAAGCTATCTAATTGTATTATATTATAAGAGGTACAATTACCATTTTTCTAAATATGGGTTGGTGCTTGGGAAACCATCTTACTTGTAGAACAAATGCTTCATTGGGCACAAAACTCGGGATATACTTCTAAGAGTAGAAGTAGCTATATAAGTATATACATCAAAAAAATATTATCATATCCTTGTCTGTTGTCTGGTGGTGATGTTGAGGTACAAAATAGAAGAGATTTCCTTCAAGATGATCGAAATTCATATACAAAACTAACAAGGGGGGAGGATTTTCATTGGGAGGAACCTGGGGGAGTTCCTTGTCTGAATCGCTAAAGGTGATACCCATTTTTTTTACGATGATTGTAAGCTTCTTGTCCTACAATTGGTTTTGAACATGGATGAATTCAAGTTGTTGAGCCATGTTGTTCTAGACAACAGTTTGGGAAGTGATGGTTTTGATTAGCATCGTCTTCATATGCCAGTAGAGATCTACTCTATGAAGGTACTTTGTGTCTCTCGTTCTAGAAGAGCTAGGATCTCTAATCCAAGGCATCATCTATGCGTCGACCTCAACATTTGGTGTTCTAGACCTTTATTGTTTGACTTCTTCCTCTAGATTTTCCATGATTCATCATTCCTCTACAGTAGTGTGCTCATGGTAGAAGGAAACATTGGAAGTTGCATCTCGCTGGACCCGAGCAGGAGGAGGGTGGTCGTCTGGTCAATTCCTTCTGGTAGAACGTTGGACAAAAAGAGAATTCATTCTAAATAAACATTGAGTGTGGTGAGAGGAAAACAAGGAGATGACACTATAGCTCTTTACTAGAGGGAGAAATCGAAGACACTGGTCAAGTTCTATGTTGTTTGCGATGGAATTAAAGGAAGTGAAAAAAATAGTTGCTCTTACCAGACTTTGCAAACTTTTCAAGCCCACGTACTTGGGGATAAGGTTCCATAAATATAGTATCCTCCTTACTATGTCCTAGAGGTCAGATTTATGCATTGTTGTTATTGTGGTGATGTCATTGACGCTGTTGATGAGCCAAGCCATGATTTGAGACATTGTCATGAAATTTTTGTAAGTACTATTGTTTAAGGAGGATATCTAGATTGAATTGTGTCATGAAGTTGGCATTGAAGAGGAGATAATTCTCTTTAGAAATGAGGCAAATAGAAATGAGGTCGCTTAAAGGGTGAGAGTTGTTGGTGTCGTGGAGCCTTCAGATCCTGAAGGTTCTAGATAATTCCCATGGTTCACCTGATCCAGATTATTTTTGGCACAAAATGATAGTGGAGATGTTAAGTACCTATAACAAATCTGCAAATATACTTCAATAATACCAAGAATAAACCATAAACCATTCACCATAACATGAACACAAGAAATAGAGAAAACCCTTGAGGTAGGGTAACACCAT
>SNQJ01S0076142.1:8232-40928 GCA_010110895.2 Picea sitchensis | reverse complement strand
AGTAATGATGGAGTCAACAAAGACCTTGACAAAAGAACAAATGAAGAAAAGGATTGGGGAACTGCAAAAACAAAATCAGGAACTCCAACAAGAAGTAAAAGAATACCAACTCTTGGACAGGTATATCAAAAAGGAAAATGAGCGATTGAAAGCAACCAACCAACAACTTCAAGATGAACATGAAGAGACTTCTAACAATCTCAGGAAGGTATTACGACTCCAATAATACGTTAGGGTCATCAAAAGGGAGTTGAAAGAAGAGGCTTCAACCATCAACATAATTGATCCACCAAAGTAAAGAACACAGTCTCAAAGTTTTGAAAAATTTTGGGTTTGTTTTCAGTTGCATGAGCACATGCAATGATTTTGGCATGGGGGAATGTTGAGACCCGAAATTGACATCCCCATTACCCTATTATACGCTTCAGCTATACCTTTTTGGCCTACCTAAGCTTGGGCGAATGACAAGAACGTTACCATTAGCCAGTAATAAGGTCATAAGGTAAAGTATGGTTAATTCATGCATTTTGTGGTTTATAGAGTTAAGGAATTAAATATTTCATGTACTAATGCTTCAATTTGTCATATATAAGTCTTTGACCTCTAGATATCCAGCGTTCCTATACAAGCTCAGCCATCCGGTACCTATGCACCAAGACTGCCACTGTCTGAATCGGGTACCAAATGCATCCGATACTAAAATCTCATCTTTTGCGATTTGGTACCAACGACCATGCACTGTTATGATCTGATACCAACAACCACGCACTGTCATGATCCGGTACCACCTTTTGCGCACTGTCATGATCCGGTACCATTTACCTGTTACGATTCGATACTAATATGGAAGATCCTAATGCACTAAGTTAAGTTCCAGATCTCGCCTAAGACAATTGGTGGACGTCTATTTGCTTTAGCAAGGCTATGATAAGAATAGTTTGTTGATTTCCTCATCCTCATTCACTTCGTGTCATGAGGATGAAGCTAAAGATGTAACCGAATGATTGAACTTAACAACTGATTGATTTGCAAATCACTTCACCTCCTTGTGTTTCACGATTAAGACTATTAAATAGCCATGGCAAGGATAGTGGAAGTGTAGGAGAGTTAGCATATTATCAATATGTAAAGCAGTGTATGATAGTACAGAATATATATTCTGAGTGAAGATTAATAGAATGTCATTTATCTCCATATTTTGATTATCTATGATTAATTGTGAGTTGAGTTGTTAACGAAAGTTTGATTTTATGTTTTGAAATGTGAGTGAGAGTAATGTGTGTGTTGAAGGCAAGCCTCTTGTAGACTTCAGTAGCTGACCTGTTGAAGCGGCAAGGGCCCACCACCCAACAAAGGTTAGCCTCTTTGTAGATTAGCATTAGAATTTGTTTTCACTAATGTAAACATTAAATTAGATAAAGATTTAACTCTGTTAGATGATAGCAGTACATCTTAGACTAGGATTTCCATTATATAATTGCTTAGAGATCTTTACTTTCTCTGTTTTTGCATATGCTCTGTTCTCATGAATTTGATTTCATTGAGTGATCATAGATGTTGGCAGCAATAGTCAAAACTATTTGGATAAGAAATAGTGAAGTTCATTGTGAACCACAACAAAACCAACATATTGACTATTGAACTACCCATGCTATGCTTTGATGATTGATCTATGATTTCCTTTCAGAAGTGTGAATTGCATAGTTAGTTTTCTAGGTCAGATAGCAGAGTTGATCTGTCAAACCAACTCCATCTCATACTTGCATGTGCCATAATGGAGTAGATAGCCTCTATGTGAAAGACAACCAAAGTGCATTGCAGTTTGCTATTTTGATTTGTTTCCAGCATGCATAATCTAGTTTAATTCTATACTCATGACATTAGAAATCACCTTTCTTGTTGTTGTCTTGTAACTATGTTGATTACGAATCCCAGATTGATAATTAATGAGTGCATTATACTAAACATATAAGTAGCACAACAGAAGCCAAAACGATAGAATTCCAGATGAAAGGGTGTAAAGAAGGCCAGGTCTCTTTAGTTAAGAAAGAAGTTCAACGCCCTCCCAGGAGAGGAATCCTTCTAACTAGACCGCCAGGGAAAAAATCAGAACATATTCCCAACAAGGGTAATGGAGACATAGAAGATCTACAATGTATGGTTAATAAATTAACAAACAAGATCATAGACATGAAGAGAAACACAAGGGAAGGAAACCAAGGCGAAAGGACCTATAATACTTTCTTTAAAAGGAACCCACCATTCAAAGAAATTGAACCTCCCCCATCTAACTTGAATATCGATCTAGGGAATTTCACATCTGATTCTTTCTGTACTTATCATTAGGAAAACCACTCTGAAAGAGACTGCCCTCAATGGTTGCATTCCATGAATTTGATGGACAATCAGTTTCTAGATAAAGTCTCCCTGACCGAACAACCTGACCAAGAAGAGATTGATCCACCAGAAGATACAACCATGCTGATATGGGATCCTGACCTAATTATTCCTTTCTACAACCTATTTCAGGTTCAAGAACCACCCGCATAGGTCTTGATTGTGAAAATGAGAAGTAAAGGTCTTTCTATATCAAAGGATCGTACTACCACTCAAACGTCAGGGGAAAGGTCAACTCTCGATCACCCGAAAGCACCCTTTTCTCCCCGTAAGAACCCTATTAGCATCCATGCCTGAGGATTGTCCAAACTGGAGTACAATGTAGTTGAATATCTGAAGAAGTTTAAGGCTAATATATCGGTTATGGAAATATGTAGAATCCCTCAGCAAAACGTCTTCCTTATAGAATCTTTGAAATTAGTAGAAAATCCTACGACCATCAATGAACAACGAAGAAATCTGACTTCCACAGATCTAGTAAATAAACCAACTGTGAATACCTCCTTGGAAGATAATAAGAGAAAACCCTTTGTCCCACCATTCCTTTTGATGTTTGAATTTTTCAACACGAACCTCCAGAATTGTCTATCTATAAAAAACTAAACGTAATCCCTCTCAAGAGTGATAAACATGTGATACAACTAGACAAAACCTAGGTCAAAGTCAAGGGGGAACTCAGAAATGTAATGATCAGGATAGCAACACATCCTAACTTTGTGAAAGTGATTGACATCATTGTAGTAGATATCTGAGAGGCATATGAGTTATTATTAAGTCGAGATTCGTCTGAGAAGTTAAATGGGTACTTTAGTACATACTAGGCACACCTTTGGATACCATTGAAGGGATACAAGAATATGATTAGAATCGATAGGGAGAGATATCTAAAACATACAGTCACTGATATAGAAACCCTAAATGAACCCTCATCGACAAATTTCCCCGTGCTAGGAAATTATTCCTGCGATTCCTTTTTCGAGAAATTCTCCCCTCTTCCATATGATGTCCCTCTCACTCAGAACTCCAAAATGGTTTTTCAAGAGAAATCACCAATACTGATAGAGGAAACCCTCTTTTGTCAAGAACCTGTGCTAGAAATCACCAGAAAAAAGATAGGAGGGCAAGAAAGTAATAAGAAGGAAGAAATGGTTAACTTTCACTCATAGATATGGACCATATATTTTGATGGATCTAAATCACAGGAAGGATCAAGGGCAAGGTGAATCCTCATTGATCCAAAAGGTAAACATCATTTCCTATCCTGTAGACTAGAATTCAAATGTACAAATAACACCACTGAGTATGAAGCTCTAGTACAAGGGTTAAAGAAAGCCATAGACTTAAACGTAAAAGAATTGAAGGTTTTCAGAGACTCGAAGATTATCGTTAGACAAGTAAGGAATACTATACATTTGAATTCCCCGCACCTAAATAATTATCAACATAAAGTGCATAGGTTAATAGAGCATTTTGAAGATTTCAATATTACAGTGATCCCCAGACCAAATAACATTCTTGTTGATTCCATGGCCGCATCTGCTTCAAGGCTGTCACCTCTAGAATATTATGAAGCCTCCCTATTCACTGTGGAACTACTCTATAAACCATCGGTGCCCAAAAATATTTTAATTGGAAAGTCTTTTATGTGGATGAACAGATCATAAACTTTATGACCAAGTAAGATAATTTTAAAGACTTGTCTATTGACGATGAAGTATTCCAGGAACAATTAACAGGAACGGATTCTCGGATAGGTCAACCTATTGACAAATCGAAGTCTCACACAATCCCGAAAGGGATAGCTAATTTCGAAAATCGTTTTGACTTAAAGGAACAATTTAAGGGGCCTAAAAATGAAAAGACCAGTAGCTCTTGTCCCCTGCATGAAACTATAAATCTCGGAATCCTGAAAAACCCAAAGAATGTGAATCTTGGGAAGACTATATCTAAATAGGAAAGAAAGTCTTATCTCAAACTATTCAGACAATATCAATATGTACTTACATGGTCCTACCAAGATCTAAAAACTTATGACACCTGTATCATTCAACACACTATATCGTTAAAACCTGAAGTGAAACCCCTCCAAAAGAAGCTCTGAAAGTATCACCCATCCCTGGAACCTCTCATGTATCAGGAATTGAAGAAACTTTTAGATTCCAAAATCATCTTCCAGGTTAGGCATTCTGCGTGGGTAGCAAATCTGGTTCCTATGAGTAAAAAGTATGGAGAAATCCGCTTATGCGTAGATTTTAGGAACCTCAACAGAGCTTCAGAAAAGGATAATTACCTAGTCCCACCAATAGAGAAACTCCTGCAGAGCGTATCTAGATCGGATATCTTCTCTCTACTGGATGGTTTCTCAATTTACAACCAAGTACTGGTTTCAGAGGAAGATCGTTTGAAAACTACCTTCCGAACCAAGTGGGGAACCTTCTCTTATAAACACATGCCTTTTGTGTTAATCAACGTAGGTACAATCTTCCAAAGGGCCATGGATGTATCATTTCGGGGACTAATCAACAAGTGTGTGGTAGTGTATCTGGATGACGTAACTATGTATTCAAAGAATGGAGAAGAGCACATCCAACACTTAACTCAGATTTTTGAAAGGTGTAGGAGATACGGTATATCATTAAATTCTAAGAAAACTATTTTCGACATCGAGGAAGGAAAGATGATAGGCCAGATTATATCTCAAGAAGGAATTCACATAGACCCAGAAAGGATTAAGGCCATAGCTCAACTCCCATTTCCTCACAACAAGAAAGCTATGCAGTCGCTTTTCGGACAAATCAATTTCGTGAGGAAATTCACTCCTGATTTTGGGAAAACTATCAAACCCTTACAAAAGATGATTTGTAAAGTTGTCGAATTTAAATAGGACGATGAATGAAAGGATGATTTTAGCAACATCAAAATTTCTATATCTCAAGCCCCCATGTTACAAAGTCCCGTTTTCAATAAAGATTTCTTCCTCTATACTTTTGCCTTCGACCAATCGTTAGTTGCGGTATTGACTCAGAAGGATGATGACAATAACGAGGCCCCAATGTCGTTCATGAACACTAACCTCCAAGGATCCAAACTAAATTATCCTGCCATAGATAAACATGCTTATTTATTTTATAAATCATTAAAACACTTCAGGTCTTATATCCTCAAGAACCACACCAAATTAATTGTTCCTCACCCTACGGTCCGATTCCTATTCACCCAATAGGATATTGGGGAAAGAAGAGGGAACTAAATGGAAATAGTTCAAGAATTTGATCTAGATATAAAACCTGCCAAACTAGTTAAAGGGAAAGGGTTATGAAAACTCGCAGTCGAGGCCCAGGACCAAGTAAATGAATATTACAGGTGGGAGAATGAAATGGAATTATGGTGTGGCGAATTTTCATACATCTACCCAGGCCATCAGTATTGGTACGAGAAGCTAACTTATCTCCTACACCATGGCACTTGTCCATAAAATCTTAACCCTAGGGAAAGGAGAGATCTCAGGTTAAAATTTGCACAATATCACCTCATAAATTCGGTACTCTTCCGGGTTAATTATGATGGGGTACTATTAATATGTGTTGAACATGAAGATGCATAAAACATTCTGAAGGAACTCCATGATGGCCCTACCGGTGGACATTTTGCAGGAAACACCACCACTCATAAGATACCGAGACCTGGTTATTATTGGCCCACTTTGTTTAAGGACACTCACACTTACGCTAGAAACTTCAAAACCTATCAAGTAAGCACTGGGAGAGAGAAGAGAGCAGCAGTCCCACTCCAACCGATGACTGTTTATAGGCCTTTTGAGAAATGGGGGTTAGATATCATAGGAGAGATTACACCAAGCTCTTCAAAACAACATAAGTATATACTTACTATCACTGATTATTTCACAAAATGTGCATAGGCCTTCTCTTTGACCCATGTAAATGAGAAGGTGGTAATCCAATTCATAGAACAACAATTGATCACAAGGTTTGGTGTCCCTTCTATCCTAGTTTTTGATAATGCAGCTTACTTCTCCTCCACCCTATTGACAAAGTTTTATCTAGACAAAGGAATCATAATTAGATACTCTGCAAATTACCATCCATAGGGAAACAGAGTGGCATAATGAACTAATAAGAACCTAGTAAGGATATTGAAGAAAATAGTTGCAGACAGCCAAAGGAATTGGCATAATCTACTCCATAACACACTATGGGCCGATAGGGTCACACCCAAGGAAGATATAGGAAATTCCCTGTACTTTCTCGCTTATGGGTAGGAATCCATTCTCCCGAACAAGATTTATCTTCCATCTCTTCAACTAGACCAAGATTCCAGAAGGGAGCCTTCATCAGCCATAAAACAAAGAATTGACACTTTTCTCATGCTAGAAGAAGAAAGGGAAAAGGCTAAGTCAAAATACATAGCCACCAACAAATAGTAAAAATATGGTTTGATAAGCATAAGGCTAAAGAGAATAATTTTTAAGTAGGATACTTAGTCCTAAAATGGGACAGAGAAAACGAGCCAAAAGGGAAGCATTCTAAGTTTCAGAATCTGTGGCTTGGACCTTTCCAGGTGGATGAGAAGATTGGGGAAGGAACTTATCGGTTGCAGAATCTAAGGGGAGAATCTGACGCCCTCCCAGTAAATGGCCAAGCCCTAAAACAATATTTCCATTAAAAAAAAAAATGAATTTTTATGTTTTGTGCGTGTATTTCATGAGTTGTTTCAGGTAGGTTGACTGCAAATTACTTTTGTTTTTTGTTTTATTTTGTTGTTTTGATTTCCATACTTTTGAAGGTTGTGTTTAGAAAGACAATGGTTGACCTCAAATCATGTGACATAGTGAACTCTTTTCCTAACACATAACTCACATACAACACAAGAAGCACTGAGGAAACTACGGTTTCTTTGAAGAGTCCTCTATCTAACCCATGCAGATGAAAAGCTCTAGAGAAATGAAGAGATGTCTACCCGGTGGTCTAGTGAAACCTTATGGGAAAGATGGAAAGATGAAAAGGACTACATGAACCTCGAAGATAAATATAACAAAGCATTTTCCTTAAACCATCTCACTTTGAAAATTAAACAGACGTCATCCTCTCTCACTCTCTCAAGGAATTATGCCGAAATAAAAGTTAATTATACCAAATGAGTGAACAGTGGAAGAGGGTATGCAGATATCTCCGCTGGGGCTATGGATGATCGCTAGCAGTGTAGCAAGGTCTGTGATGCCAGGGTGACTCCTTTGGGGCTATGGATGCTCATTGGCAGCGAAGCAACACCGTAGCAAGTGATTGAAGGTAATTAAAGGCTTCATTCCAGTGAATAATTTACTATATTTTGTCAAAGGGGCATGAGTCAGGGTTACAGGAAACAAAGGAGGAATAAAGGTGGAAAACCCCACAGGCAGACCTGGAAGCATCAACCAGAGAATTTCAAACGCAAGGGTAAATGAATCTCTTATTTAAAGCCAGTAAGGTTCTCCACCATCTTTCGTATTAGCCGAACATGAAGGAGGAACAAAGATTCTACTTTCACCCGGTAAGTCACCATTTGTTGAGCACTCAACACACCCTAAAAGGCCTATGTCAAATTTTACTTTTTGGGTACCACTTGATTCTTTTGCACTGCCTAATTCAACTTTAGTATGAAAATGTTGCCTTTTCTTATCATTTTTGTTTCTCATTTAAGTATCTCAAAGTTTTCTTGAGAATGAGAAAAACCATAACTTAAAAGACTAACATTTAATTAAAGAATCGACAGTCAATATTTTCCCCCAACACATGTAAGAAATTCGGAATTAGAAATATTTAGAGATGAGAGAAAGTTTCTCAAGAGAACTGAGGTAATCGAGCACCGATCTTTGTCGGTTTCGAAAAACATAAGTTGTTGTTCCACAACAAGCATCACTCAAGGATATCACCGATGATCGATCCCTTTCAGCATCGATAAAAGGTGAAAAGAGTAAGCATTGAACAAAAAATGAAATAATATCGCAGATCTCCGACTTCCAAAATGTTTTCAGTATCGGGGGATTTTGAGGATGATAATCCATAAGGAAACTACGCGTTAGGTTTATGTTTGAAGGTCGATACCCAAGAAATTTTTGGCATCGACAATCCCAAATCAATCATAGAGCACTCGACTTGAACAAAGTCTCGAGTCCGACCATCATCTACAAGCTGAGTTCCTGGTCTTCAGTACCATGTATCCCGAGTCAGTGGTGCCACATCAGTGTCGTACAATGAAGTCGATTGGCGTCGGAGGTTTTGTAGAAAGATATCAATAAAAGAAACAAAACAACTTGAAGCAACACTAAGCACAAAATTGGGGCTAACTTACAAGAAATTTGGACAAAGAACATAATATATTCGCATGCAAAGAGAAAAAAAAAGATGCATTCAAATTCTATGACCAAAATCCTTTCGTTAAAATTTTGATACTTCATATATTAGATTCTCATCACCAAGGTTACATACAGTAGACATTGTCTACACCTACAGGCCAACCAACCTGGTTAGATTGAAAACATAAAAAAATTCACAAGAAAAAAGGAATACTATCAAAAGTTTGCATCGTGTCTGAGAATACAAAACAGAGTTCGTCCATCGTGCTGCTTCGTGCCCCTTGAGGTGTTTTCAATGTTTGTTCTTCTGACACCCTTTGCAATTCGCGCAACTACACGATTGTATCTTGTGCTTCCTGAAGCTTCCTCTTGAGCTAGGTTGCGTTCCCTTCACGACCTTGTGGTGCTGACACCTCAAGGTTCTTTGCTGCCAA
This sequence comes from Picea sitchensis, assembly GCA_010110895.2. Lineage (NCBI taxonomy): Eukaryota > Viridiplantae > Streptophyta > Pinopsida > Pinales > Pinaceae > Picea > Picea sitchensis. Next base: position 31,745 of record SNQJ01S0076142.1, on the reverse strand, counting down.
TTTCTGTCGTAATTCTATATTCTCCTGGTAAAGTTCATCTATGACAAGTTGTGTCTGCTCGAGCTATGGATTAGGTCCTCGGACATTAGAACCTGATGCTTCTACCCTTCTCATTCGACTCTCGCTTCCTTGAATTGTGGTTTTGATAGGCTCTAGCTAGATAATGCACATTAGGAACTCCTCGACGGTTGATCGTGCACATGACTCAATCACAACTTGGCTTCCCCCCCCCAACTTACTTATTTTTCTTCAGCCTGCCTCTCCTCTGCGGTATCTGCTATTGAGGAAGCATGGCTTCCAAACTATGCCCTTCAAACGTAACTTCTTCCACTTTGGCCTCCACATGAAGCTATACTATCTTTTCTATGTGAAGGTAGTAATCTCCCTTTGAAGGCTCAGGAAAACTTGTTGGGGACAAGAATGAGTCCTAGGCATTTTGTGGCTCAAGCCTAGCGCTTCAGATGCCTCATAGGCCCCATCTTGATTTTTTAGGAGTTCCCATGGTGCGACAACAGATCTACCTTATGCATGGGTGACTTGACAAAGGCCCAAAGCAAAGAATGTGATCAAGCTGGGATCATGAGATGAGTTAGTGCATAAGCTTGGCTGGTAAGAAGAACATATAGAATTTATAATGGAGTGGGCAGTGAGTTGAAACATGTCAGGGAACACTAAATGCCTTTCAAAGAGATGTTTTAAATAATTTATGTGTCAGATCCACGTGACGGATATGATCCGGGGCATGTGAGATGCAACCAATAGGAGTTGCAGAGGATGTGTGGTATGATCACATCAATTTAATTTTAATTCCCCAGCCTCCATAATGAGCTAATGATGGTTGATGCACTTGCTAATGCAACTCATGTTTGAGAAAATTGCCTCGACCTAAACCGTTTAACGAATTCCCTTATGAAAGTATCTGAGTCTTTTGGAAATTACTCGTAATTTCACCACATGTTCGTCTCTGACATCCTTTCTCGACCCCAAGGGCCAATCAGCCAATGGCATGACTTTGACTCTCATGTTTTTCATACCTGATCTTTCATGCTCTAGCGCACGGATGTAACCCACCCTAACTAAAGGAAAATGAAGGTGCTAACAGAGATGGTGCAGGTAATCTGAAGGGTTTCATAGATCACGTAAGTATCAAACAACTAGGCTTAGTGATATTTACAGGAAAGATCCCTCCGACTATCGACCAAAATTGGTTATGTAACTTCGTTGAGGAATCCAAGAGAAATTGGGTCCGAAGATCAAAAAGGTGATGAAGGATATCAAACTGCCCGAGTTCAACACACCCGATGATTTCATCGACTTACGTGACGTGGTCAAATCGCACACCAAGAAATATTATTCATGGTCCGAAAGACTAGCAAAGGTGCCTGATAGAGCGTTAGGACAGGTACAACAATTTCTTGAACATCCAATCAGTGCTCGGGCTGTACTTCAATAGTTAAGTACTAGTCTGGTCAAATATCGTGCACATGCAATGGATATCAGAGAAGTTTACACACTCCCAATGGAACAACACATGTTTCCACACGCCCAAACCTACGAGGAGTTGTTCATCAGTTGGTCTGAGTACGAGAAAAGTCACCTTTTCAAGTGATATCTTGAGTTTACTATTATAAAAAATGTTATAAGAGAATGCCATGTGGTGAATTTTGTTTACTTATCTACACTTAACTGTTATTTTCAATTGAATTTTATGTTATAAATAAGAGAATCGACCAACTAGTTAAGGGTTGATGGTTGTTGCAAGAAACTCCCTCTTTTGGTTTTGTTAAGAGCTATTTCCGAGCTACCTTTAATAGAGAAGTCCTTCTGGACTAGAGACAATTTATATTTTCATCAAATGCATGTGTGATTGGACATGGAGAAGAACTATTTCCTATCTCGTCTCATGAATGGATGTTATAATGAGTAAGATTTATTGAATCTATTGTTAATTTATGTGATGCAATGTTTTACAGTTCTTTTCTTTAATGATGAAGATGAATCATTGTGTTATCATGTGATGGATGATTAATGTTGGTGAATTATTTTTCTTTCCATTATCTTATCGCATATGTGTTTTCTTTTTTATAATTAGTATCTTAGATAGTAATTGGATGCTCACACGATTAACGTATTAGTACTAGGCCTGTGGTATAGAATTGTCGTCTGTATGCTTGAGTAGAGGGTTATCCCAATCTCATCCTCTTCTCCAGTATTTTAGAACCTTTTCTCGTTTTGTTGCCAGGTTGGTTTATATTGACTTACAATGTTATATCGGTCCCACCTAAGAGAAAATACAAAAAGAGAAAGTCTAAATTGAAGGAGACACCTTCGCAAGAAAATGTAAATCCTATCGATTAATTGGTCGAATCACAAGATCTGGATAACCATTCCATCATTAAAAACTGGAGAGTCTAATTGGGCCTCGGTGGTGGGTTTGGTTCCTGTTGTTGAATTAAAGGGATTTAGGACCCATCAATAGGCTCCTCTATCATTTAGGTTTTTCTTTCCTTAATTCATAACCTGCTTAGGTATCAATAGAATACAAAAACCACTCAACTTTGCATGCATATCATCAAATAATGAAAAAATTTAGGAAGGGATTCTTACTCAATCCCTTTTTAAAATTTTCATGTCACATGGGCATGAGTTTTTTATACCTGTTCTGGATGCCAACACCCTTTTTTGATTTTTACCTCATTAGTGGTTCTTCATGGAAACTCTTGTAAATTATAACCTTGTACAATGTCTATTGTAAACAAATATTCATAAAAGAATAGAAAAGATACAATGGCAAATGCAAACATTACACATATATTTTTCCCTGGAAACCCAAACCAGGAAAACCAACATATATTATATTCATACATTGTGTTACATTGTTTACAATACAATATACATATAGGAGCCAGCGACATCCAAAACCCTAACCCAATGACCTGGATTAGTCAAAAACCCTAATTCCTTAACCGGAAATAGAAAACCATCGACAAAAAACCATGTGCCGAAAAACCACCTAAATATCATGTGGTCCCGGAAATATGTCGTCTCGATAATATGTCGTCCCGGAAATATGTCATCCTGGAAATATGTCGTCCCGGCGAAAAAAAAATTCGGGGGCGTTGCCCCTGAACCCCTGCACCCCCCCTCTAACCCCCCTGCATGCTCGACGCAGACGCTCAGACACTACTACTCGTGCAAAGAATATAACACATACCCAACATTCTCACACTTGTTGTTTTCTTTGCACACAGGGGGTTACAGGGTTACATAGTCAACAATCCCGGGAACCTTGATGCCCATGGATCCTCTACATAAAGAGAACTTCGGTGCTCACCAGATTTTGTTAATGAATATACAGCATTCTTCAAAGTGTCCACCTTCAATGAGTGATACTTTCTTTTTCTTCAATCATGTCTCTCATAAAGAGTGATGAACATCAATGTGCTTTGTCTTTGAATGATAGCGGGGTTCTTAAGCAAAAAATTGCACTTTTACTGTCACACTCTATCCTTACGACTTCTTGTACCAACCCAATACGAACCACGGTCTTTGTAACCATACTACTTCCTTACTTGCATGAGTGGTTGCCATGTATTCAGATACGTAGTTGAAAGTGCCACTACAGCCGTCTTTTGCTCATCCAACTTATTGCTCCTCAAACAAGTTAAACACATACCCTCTTGTAGATCTCCTAGAATTAAAATCTCGACTGATGCTGCATCCCACAAAGACATGTATATCAACCCCTCTGTCCGATCAGTCCTCCTTTGGTAGCACAATCCACTTAGCTAGCGGTGCCACATAAATACATGAAAACCCTTTTTATTGTTGTCTAATGCTCCTTCTCTAGTTTTTACATGTACCTACTCAAAAATCCCACTGAATGTTCAATTTCCAGTCTAGTACAGACATTTTTCATACATCAAACTTCCAACTTCCCTTGCATATGGAACATGAGACATGTCCTACTCTTCTTCATGTGTCTTGGGACGATGATATGTAGATAACTTTACACCAGCAGGAATAAGAACCTTAGCCACACATTCCACCATATTAAACCTTTGCAATATTGTCATGACATATTTTCACGATTGTGAGTTTCCTGTTCGCATGATCTCTTTTAATTTCCATGCCCAAAATGAAATTTGAAGCACCAAGATCGCTTTAATGGCCGAATTTAGAGGGACAACTCGGTTTCACATCCTAGATAATCCTTGTTGTTTCCTATGATAACATGTCATCCACATACAAGAACCAAATAAATCAAATGATCACCAATTATTGAGAATACACACGATGATCCTCTTTACGGTGAAGCCCGAGTCTCATCATATAAGTATCAAATTTTTGATGCACCACATCCTTGGTGATTGTTTTAAACCATGCACAGGGGACTTTTAGGCTTGCATACCCGCTCCTTCTTTCCTTTCCCAGCATGACGCAGCCTTTTGTTTGCTTCATAAAGATTTCTTCTTCGGATCCCCATGGAAGGAATGATGTCTTCACATCCATGCAGTAACTTGGCAGCGAGGAGAAAAAATCTCCGCAAAATCAATTCCCTCAGCACAGGAATAACCCTTTGCTATAATCGAGCTTTGTATTTCTCCACTTTTCATGCATTCAACTTCTTTTTAAATACCCATTTGCTGCGAATGGTCTTTCTTCCAGTTAAGGTCCATTAGATCAAGCCTCATTCTTATCCAAGATGCCATTTCTTCTTCCATGGCCCTTTTCGAGGAGATTTCCATCCTCTGAATCCATTGCCTCCCACAGCCGGTTCTAGGATCATCATCAATAATAGACAAAGAAAAATTGAGCGAAATCGGATGGACTATACCTTTTTGGTAGCCCTCTTTCTCCAGTCGATCTCCTCAATTCTGGAATTATGAGAATCTTCTTCTTCTAATTCATTTTAATACGTAGAATTGCGCTGCATCATCCTTTAAATCAAGCTCTATCTTCTCTAGTTCTTCCTTACTTGGTAGAACTTCACGTTTTAACGACATCCTTCATTTCTCTAAATACCACATCCTAGGCTATACACTACCTTATTGGTTTCTAGTTTTCCAAACATAACCTTTGAGACCATCTTTATATCCAATAAAGAGATACACTTTTCGACCTTCTTATCCGACTTACTCCTATTTTCCTTGGAACATGAACATATGCATTGTAACCAAATACCTTAAGATGTGTGAGGAAGGTTCCTTACAGAGTCCATACCTCTTATTGAGTCTTGTCTGTGATGAGGGTGATCGTTGACGGAATAACATCACGATAACCTTGCCCTGCGCCCATAATTCTTGCCTATCAGAGCACCATTGAGCATGTGCCTTGCTTTTTCCATCAATGTCATGTTCATCTTCTGCAACTCCATTACTGGCGAGGTGTATGCAAGGTAGTCTTCTGCCTTGCTATACCACACTTCTTACATAATTCTTCAAATTCATTCCGACATAACTCTTTTCCATTATATGTCCTCAACACCTTTATTCATTTCTACGTTTGATTCTCAACAAGAGCCTTAAACTCTTTAAATCTGTCGAAGACTTGATTTATTCTCGAGGGAAATATATCCAAGTTTCCTCGAGAAGTCATCTATAAATGAGACATGGTACATAGATTTTCCCAATGATGGGACATACACATGTCCAAAAACATCATTATGAACCAACTCTAATATCCCTTTTCCCTTGTAGCTCCAAATGAGAATCTTACCCTATTTTGCTTCCCATATACACAATGTTTTCATAAATCAAAATCTAGAGAGCGATTAGACATACCTTCAACCATGCCTTTACCATGCAGTAGTCGAAGACCCTTTTCTTCGATATACCCCAGTCTTTGATGCCACAACATAACCTTTTTTCTTGATGTGGGGTTTTCTTCTTCAACTACAATATCGGGAACAATGGAATATTACACCCATCACTAATGGTTCTTCCTGGTATCTTATCTGAGTTCCAAAGCTGAACTTCCTTCATTAACACCATTGCTCCTCGAGACCATCACGCAAGGATTCCTTTTTCAAAAAAAAAATTACCCAACATCTTCCATTTTTGCTTACATAAATCAAATTTTGGCCATACCTAGGATGTGAAAAAACACCAGGTAGTGGTGTTCCTAATCGGTTGTCAGATCATTACCCAAGAAAACATTGCCTCCATCATACTTTTCATATTCACAGAACCACTCCTATGGGGAGTCATATGAAAGGATGCTGATTCAATCAACCGCTGTGCCTCATGATTTGTATGTGTGCTTGAAGAGGCCAAAGTACACATCCCTCCTTCTTCCTTGGAGGTGTGAAAAAGAAGGGAACTACAAGAAACAATGTAGATCCCTTCTTTTTCTCAACTTTGGATCTCTGCTGCTTCTTGTAGTGCCCTTGTTTCCACACCTCCAACATGCGGCTTCCAAACTTTCAGGAGATTTAGATCTACCCTTAGACTTAGATCTCCCACTTGAGAAGTAGATCTATTTTATGTCTTTCACAGGGGCGTCCTCTTGCAAAATGTGCATGCGTGCTATGTCCTTCCATATTCTTTCATCTCATCTCCTCAGACAACAGGACGTGAGAGACCACTTCTTCAAACTTCAAAGTTGTATTACTACCTATGGAAAAAAAATAGACTATCCCGCGAGTTTGGTAAAGAACACAACAAGCGATCTCTATCTTTCCTTCTGAAATTTTAATATCCAAGCGGATACTAATGACTTACCAGATTATTGAAGGCGTTCAAATGCTTTCATGGAATTATCTCTCATCCTCAAGTTATACAACTTCTTTCGCAGGAATAGTTTGTTTTACTGGGACTTAGACTGATACAACTACAACTTTTTCCCATAAATCCTTGGCTGTAGCTTCCACTGACACATTGATGTCGAATCCCGGAGGGAACCTGATCGGTGTGCTCTTGCCTTAGATCCATCTTTTCGATCCTTCTGCGAAGTTCCACAGGTGTGTTACTGGATTCCCTCTTTTGGCGATCAACACGATCTCTTTCCACAAAGATCTTCCATCTTGAGCTTCCACAGCTCAAAATCTTTTCCCATTAAACTTATCGATCTCCATCTTTGAATTGCTTGCCATTTCTTTGCACATGAAAAACAATACCCAGCGAGGATCTCCCAGCGTAACAAGGCTTATCACAGTCAAGAGCCAAACCCTTGATGACAAAAGCGTCCCCCTTGAATCAATAGAAGCTCTAATACCAAATGTAAATTCCAGCCTTTACAATTCCTCCTGAAGCCAATAAAGCTCTGATACCAAATGTAAATTCTAACCTTGTACAATGTCTACTGTAAATAGATATTCAGAAAAGAATAGAAAAGATACAATGGCAAATGCAAACATTACACAGAGATTTTTCCCTGGAAACCCAAACCGGGAAAACCAACATATATTATATTCATACATCGTGTTACATTGTTTACAATACAATATACATATAGGAGCCAGCGACATCCAAAACCCTAACCCAATGACCTGGATTATTCCAAAACCCTAATTCCTTAACTGTAAATAGAAAACCATCGTCAAAAAACCATGTGCCAAAAAAACCACCTAAATATCATGTGGTCCCGGAGATATGTCGTCCCGATGCGAAAAAAAAATTCAGGGGCACTGCCCCCGAACCCCCGTGTGAGGGGCTCCGCCCCCCTGCACCCCCCGAGGGGGGTCCTAGAGGCCCCCCCTGTAACCCCCCTGCACACCCGATGCAGACACCCAGACACTACTACTCGTGCAAAGAATATAACACATACCCAACAACTCTAACGACCCCTTTCATAGTTCTCTTTTATCAACATCCTTATTTCGTTTCTCCCCTTCTTGAGGATGTCCATCATTGGCACCTGTCCTCCTCAACAAATCCATTATTTTCCTACACATGCATGAATTATTACAATAACAATTATATCAACTATCATGTTTAATTAAAATGCATGTGTCATAGAATTTAATCTCAGCAGAACAATTCTTGATTTGCCTCAGCATATTCTTATGCACTCTACAATATCATTCCTTTCTATTTTTATGAGTGAAACCACAATCTAATTTTCAGATATCTCTATAATATTGCACCATCATCATTCTCATTTCAAAACAATTAAATTAATCAATGTAATAGTTTCTCATCCCCAAAAAACATAATACTCAACAAGAAAGGGGTAAGGGACTCTTCCATTTATCCAAATTCTTTGCACAATCAGGAACTTCTAGTTCAACTGAATTAATTCCAAGGATTTTCTTCCTCTGCATAACATGGCTCAATCCAACCTCATTTATTTAAACATACTTACATATTTCATCTTTCATTTACCAACTTTATTATTTTCACAACTGCTCTTTTAACGCACACAACTTTGTCTCATAATTCAGAGTTTTAAAGTGAGAAATGTGTCATCCTTTTCTCATTTATTGCTTCTAAACTATATCCCATGCTAGGATATTCCTACTCTTTTCCTTGAGAAATCTTTATCGGGTTCACCTTGATCTCTTTTGATAATTCATCATGCTACATCAACAAGCTTCTTGTTTATAATGATTCGAGAACTTGTGCATTCTGCACATTTCCCAACCAGAAATCGGATTGGTCCTCATTCGTTTGCATGTATTTTACTCATGCATGATATTTTAAAATGTAATCTAGGATTCTTATATAGATAAGCCTTGCATCCCATTATCTTATTCTCAACAATCATTAATTTTATGATTATGTTCTTTTGACAAAATATTTACATAGTTCCTCCATAGAAACATCTTCAACATTCAACTCTCTTGTTGCATATCCAAATGGTCTGAAATGAACTCAATCTTGAGTCAACCCCAACTTCATTATTTCAGAGATCTATCCAATATTCCATAAGGAATATAATCATGCATTCTTATGATGCATTACAACATACATCGAGACATGTATCTTTAGGTTATCAACAAATTGTTCTTTGATACATTTAACCACATGCATCAACGTAATGTGTGTATATTGTAGGAACACTTTACAATTTCATATGCATATTTCTTTACAAATTACTTTAACTCGTGATTATTCACATTCATTCTCATGCAATCCTCAAAAGCGTAACAATTTTTCCTTCTATCATGACAATAAAGTATCCATCTTCCTTTACTCTTTTGTCAATTTTTACTAGCTTTTCTTGAGGAAATGGAACACATCCTCCCCAAGATATTATTCCATAAATACAATCAAACCCTCCAACATAGGGTCAACCACACACCCATGACATTACTCATATCTGACAAGTACAAGGCTTGCCTCACATCTCACTTGATCATGAAGTCATACTATACTTTTAAACATATATATATATATATATATCACTCACAACCTTTTACCTCATGCATTCACATCATCCAGTATTGATGAGACCTTACAATCACTTACACAACTAGTCTTACCAATAAATTCATTATTATGTTGCTTTCTTTTCAATATAATAACCAACAAAAGGTCACTTTTTCTCTTTTCTCTTTTATCATCTCATCTTATCTCTTTCTGAGGGATAAAATACCTCTTCAAGTTATTATTTTAAAAAAATACTCAAACCCTCCAGCAAAGTGTTGGCCATGCATCCATGGCATTATTCATTCTAGGGAATAAAACTCCATTCCTTACTACCCTCTTACTCAGGTACTCATATTGTGTCCTTTAGTATACATACGATTATACATTATACATGTGCATCATTTGCACATTCTTATATTATTCATATTCATTTATTTGATATTTAATATCAACCTTCTCTGCTAATAACTTACATCCAATCACCTAAAAAGTCTGACAGACATATTCATGATTATGTTTCCTTCTCTTCATGGAAAAAACCAGCAAGAAACCACTATTTCCCTTTTTTTACAAGAGCAATCCACAATTCAAAAAATATAAGCAGGTAATTACAACATTACCCAAAGCAACAAGATGCCCAATTCTAACTTTCTTTCATGTCTCAACCATTCTTGGTCAATATACCTTTATCAAGGAAACCCTTTTCTTGGATTCCCTTTCACTACTATATGATCACACCCATCCATTCCTGTATGGATGCCATCCACCTCTAGATGTCAATATGACCCATTTCTCATCTAGTAATTCTCCAACACTACCTTTGTTATCCTATATATCAATCTTTCATTAACCATGCCACACTCATGTAGTATGCAATCAACATCATCAACATTCTACATACATTGCTATAATCATATCATCACTAACTACATGATCTATGACAACACCACATTCTTCATCTAATAAAAAAATATAATAAGTATATATTCATGTTATATGCATGATCAATATTTTCCATATGCATTACAACATATCTTGTGCACAAAGCAATTTAATCATGCCCAGGGTGCATAAGTGTTCCAACTATCTACCTCTTGCATTCATATGCATAGACATACTCTCATGTCAAGACATATTATGTATAGCCTTGAGCTCACAAACTGGATCATATGACCATATCACTTTACCTCTTTACAAGGATTAGTAGCAGTCCCAAATGACTCCTTCTTCTTTTCTTAACCAACAAGTTTTTATTCATTACACGTCAAGTAATCGAATTTACAAATTTTCCCATCAGTCCTCTAAACATGAGGCATTATACATATAGCATTTAGTCCTTTATTAAAGAAATAATTTATTACTTCCAATGGTTCTATAAATCCTTACTCAAGTTCCTTTAACCACAAGTAATTCTCCATAAGGGTATTATCCCTTAATAAACAACTATTATAATTGTCAGGGCTCCTTCATCCCATACTTACAAGAAACATTATAGCCACCAGTACATTCATTTTCTAGTTTCATGCAGTTCCTATAACATGAACTTGTCATTTATTCTCTTTTCATTCAGGTCTTACCATTAATTCCGACCAACACATCCCTACTTTTGTAAGAGTAGGTATTAGTTTGACAAAGGAACAACATAATTCCTCTTCTGAAATTCAACCAGAATTTCCAAAGTACAATTTCAATATGTTGTTCTTCTCCTCAAGGAACTCAGATAGATACTAAAATATATTTTAAACACAAATAACTCTTTTAAGCATGCTCATATCTAGACTTAATATATCAGGCCTGAGACTGATCTCTGGCCCATCGAGGCCTAGTGTTTGAATCATACTCTCATACCACTTTGTAACACACCCAACCCCCTAAGTACCCTTTTAAGGGATGGGGTATTAAAATTTTTGTTTTCCTCAACCTCCTCAAATCCCTTTCAAAATGACACCATCGTCTTATACTCGCCAAGATATTTCCAATGACTGTAAGTTTTCTCAAAACAGAGCTCTATATCTAAATCTATGGCCCTTTGAAGTTTCTGACCTTTATTGGCCAAATGCCTCTGAATTGTCACGTGGCTCCCACATGGACTCTATATCACCCATATCATCTGACGTAGGCTGACATGTCATAATACGCAAGTGTGGCCCCTGTGTTACGAGGAAAATAACTCTATGGAATGGGGTAAACCACAATAGACGGAAATGACTACAAAAATCAACTCTAATCTCAAGTATGTTATACAAACAAACATGCTAACAAGACAAGATAATGATCCTACCTCGTCCGGACATTTGATGAAGTCCACCGTTGAGCACTTGACTCAAAGCTATACGCCTGCAACTTGTCTTCAACAACCAATATACGCAAGAATATGGTGATAATATATAAATTTAACACATATAATAGCATAATCCATCAATATTCATAACAAATACACCCATGGAATAACAATACAAATATTTGCAAGACATGAATTGGACGTGAAAATAGTATTTCTATGAAAATATAATAAAAAAAGTTGTATGAATGACAAACTTTCGTGTCAGCACGTTTCAGAACCGAGAAACTAAGTCTCTTCCAGTTAGGCCTCTTCCACTTCAATCCTCCACAAAATGAAAGCTCATATAAGAGAGACAATGCGATTCTCCATCAAATAGGGAAGAGCTTGGGGGTTGAACAATGTATTCATACTTAAAAGAACAAAGGGATGCAGACTCAATATGAAGTGAATAATTTCTCCAGAGTAACTTTTCTCTCAAAGTTGAATTCTTCTCTCCTCTTCCACAGCTTGGATATGGCCCATTTATAGCCTTCAAATGGAATTGAAGGGATGAGTGAGAATGTTTCCAGTATATGGAAGGTCAAGGATCATGGATCTCGTGACGTGACATGGAAAACCGACACAATTTTTTAATTTTGGGAAAAAAAACCAATGTACGTGAGTTATAATTGTGAAACCTGTGTATACGCATGTTGTATAGATGTTAGGACACATATATGTGGAAAAATACAATTTTTATCTCTGGGAATTGCAAAAAGGGACTTCAATTCTACATAGGGAAATGGAAAAGGCCTTCTGGGGAAGTTGAATGGGGTGAGGAAAATATTGCTATAACATATGCAACCTAATGTGTGAGGTCAGAGGAGTATCTGCGATGGCCGAAGTACATTATAATTCCTAGAAGTGGAGTAATGGAGACCCAGCTGGACAAACTAGTTTCTCATAAGAATATTGCAATCCATAATGACTTTGTACATGTAGCTACCAATTTGAATTACACTACAGATCCATGTGGAAATAGAACAATTAGATGTTCGTGGCCATGAATAGGAAATACAAAGTAGATACATGCCAAAGGCTATCATAGTCATGAACAAGGCCCAGTGAAAACCAGTCTCAAAATCAATCTGAAGATATCTGTATACAATGGAGTACAATTTGATCTCCCATGATCACTGAAGTCATATAGGTACTGGTCCAATGAATGATAGAAACAACTCAGGAAAGTTGCGACTATAAATTGATGTATTCAAGTCTTCTACATGATCCTCCAAAGGTGCAAGTCTACATTATGTGAATAAAGGAGTTGAGTTCAAACAGAATGAGACTTTGTTTGATTACCAATCATTAAGGCATACCATTAAAAAATATGAGACAACCTACCGATAATTAAAGTAGGTATCAAGGCACCAAGTACATTCTTACAAGTGTGAATAAAGGTTTTGAGGTTGAAAACTTGAAGAATCCATTGATCAAGAGATATTGATGTATTCCTAACTGTTGATGGCGAGAGAAATTTCCACTGATGACTGCAAGCCTCTAGGTACTCATAGGACTCTAGGCCTCGTTTCCAGAATAGATGATCTGGAGTCGATGGAAGGAGACCCACTGAAAGTAGATCATTAAGGAATCTCTCATCAGCCAACATGAGGTACAAAACAATAGCTTGATGATTTAGAGGAACTCGGATGAAGAACATGTTCACGAACCAACGATCTTGTGCGTCTTTCACATGCACCAGATGCAAGCAATGCATGAAAAGTCCCTCTGAATAACAACCAATAAGGAAAAATGTCAACAAAGAAAAGGAAACCACCAATAAGGCTAATGTAATCTAAGACATTGCATGAATCCCAATGTGTGAATAGATTTATTGCCGTTGAACATAAGGGAAACCCCCTATTCAACAACCAATGAAATGTCAACTGCTAGGTCCAAGGTTACCTACCCATAAGGAAAGTAGAACCATGGTGCATGGTAGGACTACAACTTCATGTAACTTTGAGACACACTAAGGGTATGGCCGACATGAAAAGTCAATATTTCTGAGAGATGGACGACACAGGATTATAGACATCCTTTGAACAGGAGAATGAGACATATGGAGGACTCTAGTAGCATAGATTCAATGATAAAACTTTTGATGCAGGAGGCTACAATCAAACTCCCCATAGGGACTGGAAGAGTAACCAGTCAAAGGAGTAAACTCTAAGTAATGAGATAGACTTCCTAAGGTCATGCTAAACCAAAAATTTGGATGACAAGTGGACTCAAACGTTTGTGCTCTATTCAAAGGTGACACGACTACTGCCAATTGAGATAACATTCTTTTCGTGCCCATATTTTTTTGTCTTTTCATAGACAAATGAATGCTATGATACAAAGGAGGAAACAAGTTTCACGAGAAATAATTTGGTTCCAGCAGTGGAACATACCTATTCTCAATGCAATGAGGTGCATGCAGGATATGGACACTTGGGGGAATGTTTCCTCGTAGCATACAGGGTGTCAAGATGAAAAGGATATAAACAAGGCTATGCTTGGTTGATGATGCAAACTGTTGAGATAATAGGCTTATAATGTGAAAGAGGGGACCGGAAATAGGCTCAATGCTACAAGCAATAGAATGAGATGCAATTAAAACTTAACTCCAAAGAATGTCCTATTTCGTAAATTTAGTCCCCTAGGCTCAAAAAAGTATAAAACAATACCCTGGAGAACTCTTCTAGACACTAGTGACTAGAGTGTTCTTTTTTCGAAATTAGTTTACTTGGGCCGAAAAAGGGTTAAATTTACACCAAATATATGTCCTTTCAAATCCATTTTACGAGTGTGGAAGAGACAGTTTCACTCGACAATCTTTTTCTCTTTTTGGGGAGAGTTAGAAAAGAGCTTAAACAAGACTTGTGGGAGTCCCGTAGGTATAGGCCAGCATGCTCATGAATAAGAATATGAGTCTTGAATGCAAGGTCATATTGGATCTATAAAGGACTCTTGGCCTTTTATGGAATAATATCTGCATGGGCACCAGTTGGCACAGAGGTTCTAACCAGGGTACCCATGTTTGGTAAGTCTCTACCATTCAATAACAACATTTCTAGTAGTAGTAAGGAGGTTTTTTGTCACTAATAAATGGGTTCACACCTAAGGCATATGGATCATAGACATAGGATAAAAAATGAAATATGGAGTGAGTACCTATCCTATATGTTGGTCAGAGAAATAATACCTACCAAAGTCACGAATGGGCAAAAGGACGCTAGAAACCACAAGAATCCCTGGATAAAACCAATAAAACCAACTCCTTCCACTGCACTATTAACCCACTAGGACAAAATATTAGCAAAAACTATGTAAAGTCGGTAAAATGTTTCTATAAATATAAGTAAAAATGACCAATTTTACCATACCATTTCACATTTTCACCCAAATAGTGCATTTTGGACCAAATTTCCCACAGAATTCAAATGTCTATTGTGGGAGATACGAGCAACAAAATTTACAATCGTTTGGACCAAGTAAGTACTCTTTCCCTACTTTTCATTTCTAGTGGATTAGAATTTTACATTAGGTCTCACATTTTGATTTTTTAAAGCACAAATGAGGAAATAGGGTGTACGCAGGATGCAGATCATCAGGTCATGTATACGCATCCCTTTACATGATTGTTATCGAAACAGGTCACATATATGCAGCCCTATACGTGACTTTGTAAACTGAAACTCACATACAAGTCTGTAACTTGGTTTTTTAAAGGAATT
This sequence comes from Picea sitchensis, assembly GCA_010110895.2. Classification (NCBI taxonomy): domain Eukaryota; kingdom Viridiplantae; phylum Streptophyta; class Pinopsida; order Pinales; family Pinaceae; genus Picea; species Picea sitchensis. Next base: position 16,389 of record SNQJ01S0076142.1, on the reverse strand, counting down.
TGACTCAAAAATTAGATTTTTCTTGTAGGATGGTACTTGAATGGAGCAAAAGAGAGCATGAGGAAATTGACGTTGCAGTGGAAAGAGCTCTAGGGGCCCAATTAGCATTAAAAATATGTTGGATTTATAATTTTTGGGCTCTCAAAGGGATGAGGGCTCAAGTGAGGCTGCTCCAAATGATGGTGAAATTTTGGGATCCGGATACAGAGGCCTTGAACCTTGATGGGAAACCATTGAGAATTGAAGTCAAGGATATATAATTTCTTACAGGGTTTTCGCTTCGGGGTGAGGTGGTGAACCTCAAATCCATGGGATATGGGAGTGGCATGAACATAGATGACTACATCTCCACTCTCTTTGTTGAAGGAACATAAAAGGTAGGGATCTAACTCCCTATTCGGACGATCAACAACCTGAGTTTAAATATCATCATTCTTGTACTCACATGGATCATGGGGTTGGCCTCGTTGCCCCAGGCATCAAGGCCACTGATTTTCTACTTAGTGGAGTGATTACGACCCACAGTGTATGATTGGTGCACCTCACTACTGGCTACCATGAAGATCTAGTTGACAGACTACAAATATGATAGGAAGAGGAACTTCGGGTTTGCATCTATCTTGTGTAATTTGTTTCTTTGAGCGGGTTCCAGGATTGAGCCCTAGAGTCGAGATCATTTCGCATAGGCCACTCAGTCCATCCATGTCACGATGGACCGAGGTGATGAGGCGGTTGGGAGTTGGTAGGGTATCGACCCCCTACAAGGATGAGTTCTTCTCCTAGTGGCACCGAAAGGTGATAGCCTTGGAGGACTACCCTTATGCAAGGATCGACTTCAGAGGAGACCCCAACATGCCATTGCCACTAGGTTCTGCCTACAAAGACATAGGTATGAAACAATTTTCAAATATATTTCATTTTTTCTTTTGTGTTTTTCAAAGGGAATAAAATAAAAAGTAAATGTTTTTGGATGTTGTCAAGTATTCTTAAAAAAACACTTTGTTGTGCAGACGTAGGTCCACGATGCTTGGATGGACTCCCAAAACACTGGTGGAAGAACCGATGGGATGAGCCAGTGGGAGGATATGCAAAGAGAGTGCTTCAAAATGTGCAGGGAAACCTATATCGTTTGACACACATAATACCCATGGTTCAGGTGGTGGGTGTGCCTCGTGCATGGGTGTGACTCTTTCGGCATCTTGAAAACATCGTAGTATTTTATCATGAAACACATCCAGTTCCATAGGTGTATATTTCATGGCTTTTGTATCAATCAGATGTATATGTATTTTGAGGGTGTGAGCCCCAATTTTGTACTATAACACCATAGTTTTTGGATAAATGAAATATAAAAACATGGGTCTTCGAATTTACTTATATTACAATGTGTACATTGGTGAATGTGTTTTATTTACTTTAGTTATGTGACAAATTCCAATCTAAAACATAATTAGAATATGCATCGGATACATAATTAGAACTTCTAGGTATGTGATTATAAGTAATAAAATCAAAATGTCATTCCAAAAGTCATACCCGTAGGAATAGTCGAAGTAGAGTAGGTTCTCGCACATGGTAACTGTTGTTCAACTGACATACTACTAATTGGGAATCCAAGTGAACTTATAAATAATGAATACCATGTGAAATGAGATCACATAAAATATCTATAACAGTTCTATATTCAACTGCATTATTCGTTGATGGCCCTAGACAAATGCCACCTAAAGACACCAGTTGACCCTCGGGTGAGTAAACAACCCAAGGGACGAAAGCTAAGTTCCGTGTATGATGAATAGAACTGTCTATGAATCCTAAGTAAACTGAAGACTCCATTGAAATATTCCAACCAAGGGAAAACTCAATAAGAAAGCCGATGAAAAAAAGAGGAAAAAAATATATATATACAGTAAGATACACTAGTATACAAAGAGTTATTCCCAAGCTTGGGGCTCAAGCATAATATCTTTTCAAGTAGATCCCATTTATGGGCTCAGCCAACATATTGCCTTCATCATATTCTAACTCGTAGGCTCCTTTTTCTAAGACACGTCGCACGACATAAGGACTGTGCCACATGGGGTTGAGCTTTCCTTCCCCCAGTGGTTCTTTGGCTTGGTCATACAAGAGGACCAAATCACCCTTAGCGTACTGTCGATGATAGAAAACTTATCATACTAGTCCTTGACACATTGTTTATTCACTTCAATAGTCATAGACGCATCTTGACACTGCTCATTTAGGCTCTCTAGGTGTACGAGGCATTCTTCGATATCATAAGTGTCAGGTAGGAGATTAACTGTCAGTCTAAGAGAAGGGATTTCACATTCAATAGGAAGCATCAACTCCACACCGTGTAATAACTAAAAAGGATAAAAACCATCGGAAGTCTTAACTGAGGTTCGGTATGCCCAAAGTATTGGGTAAAGCATTAAATGCTAGTCAGATTTTCTCTGGCTGACAGTTTTATGCAAAATGGTCTTGAGAGACTTGTTCACGACCTCTACTTGTCGATTTTCCTAGGGATAGTAAGGGGATGAATGACCATGTTTAAAACCCAATTTCAATGCTAATTATTTCATAATTTCGTTCTGAAAGTGACTACCATGATCAGTGAAAATATCAATCCGGATCCTGAACTAGGCTATAATTTGATTCAACATGAAAAATGCAATAGTCTTACCATCAGATTTAATTGTAGGAATGGCCTCGACCCAATTAGTAAATTAGTCTACGAACATAATAATATGATAATGCCCCCGAGCTGAAGTTGGGTTGGAATCCAAAAAATCCACCCCCCACTTGGTGAAAGGATCGAAGGTGATAACCGAGTGAAGAGGGGTTAGATGCAAGTGCACCTTCTGAGTGAACACTTGGCAAGGGTGACACTTTTCGACTGCTTCGATACAATATTTATAAATAGACGGCCAAAAATAATCATCTCTCAATAAATTTTGTCTTGTTGTAAGCCTAGATAGATGACCACCACAAGCCCCACTATGACAGTTATTAAGAATAGACTCAACCTCCTCATGAGTTAAGCAACAACGCAAGATATTATCTATGCCTCGACGATACAAAGTTTCACCGACAATAAGGTAGTTCTTAGCTTGATATTGTATATGTCGTTGATCATCTCTTGAAAGATGTTGAGAGAACTTCAAGGTTTGAAGATAGATAAAAATGTCTCTGTACCAATGGTCCAATGAAGAGATAAGGAAAATGTGTTCATCTGAAAATGAATCGACATGAATAACATCCTCATCTAATCGAGGGAAGTCCGATATTAACTCAAAAAAAAATAGCAATTTCTTGGATTTTTTCGAAGCAAAATCAAGATCAAACTCTTGCAAGATGACAATCCATTTATTATATTTCACCCCTATGACACACCTAGTAAGGACGTATTGAAATGGATTGATGTTAGGAACTATGGTAGTTTTTCAAAGAAATATATAGTGTCATAATATTTGAACCGCATGTATGATAGCCAAAGCTAGATTCTCAACATGAGAGTACTTGAGTTTAGGGTCAACCAAAGTTCAACTAAGATAGTAAATGATGTGCTCATGGGGCTCATCATCCTCCTAAACTAAAACCATACCAACCGTCTCTTCGGACACGACGATATGAAGAAAGTAATATCTACTGTAGTCTGGAGGCTTCAACAGAGGTGTCAATACCAAGGATTTCTTAAGAGCATCAAAGGAATCTTGGGCTCTCTCATCCCATATAAATGGACTATCCTTATTCAATATACGCATGAAACCCTTAGTAATATTGGCATAGTTTACTATAAACAAACGTAAGAATTTATCTTTCCCCTATAAACCTTGAAGCTGACAAATGTTGCGCGGGAGAGGAAATCGAAGTATTGCCTCAACCTTTAAATGATCCACCGTGATCCCAGTCTCAGAGAATAAGAATCCTAAAATACGACCTGACCTAAAACAAAAGATGCACTTATGAGGGTTTAAATGGATGCGATAATAGCGACAGCTCTCAAAAACTAGCCGAAGGTGGGTAGAGTGATCCACTCTCTTGCGAGAGTGAGTAGCGAGATCATCGAGGTAGGATTCGAATATATGCTTGAGATCGTGAAAAGAGAAGTTCATGGATCGTTGGAAGGTTTCTACGACATTTTTAAGGTTGAAAGAAATTTTTTGGTATGCAAAAGTACCCCAAGGACAAATAAATCAGTCACCCTTAACATCTACATGGCTGCAGGCATGACACTCACCACCTAGTCGACCAAGTATTGGCTTAGTTACGCTAGTTGATTTCATCTCGGGACATTGACCACTGAGATGTTGACCCTTTTTCACATCCAAAAATTTTCTACGAAAATCTCCCGACACTTGAATTAACCAGGTGTTGACACCTGTCCTCCGATTATCGGGACCGCGGAGCCTCAGAACCTTGTATCTTAGGACCTCAAACTTTTCAATATTTGTATAGAATTAAAGGCTCAATACAGGATGAGATGGCACCTTTCACACATGGATCTATACTATATTTCCACATTTCTTATCCTATCACAACACGTGGCACTCGTTTCCCCATCGACTGCCTTCCCATTACACCAATTTCGAATTGACACATGGAACGATCCCCACATGACATGTGGATCACCCACGTGGACTGATGCAGTGTACACATCATCACTATAATTGGATTTCACCCAATGGGATGTTGACACATGCCTATTTCTTACTCGTTGAATGGCATCATACGACATCATCTCAGATCCATCATGCATTGGTCATCGACCCTCTTTGTAAGGGCCATTTCACAAATCCTCCCAGCACTCTGATATCTGAAGTACACCTTGTATCCTAGGGTATGCGGCCCTATCTGGTCATGCCATATATAATGACAGGTGGCACCCATACCACTTGACATGTGGCACTCTTTTCCCACTTGGATATACATCCAATTATGCCAAATAAAGGTGACACGTCACACCATCAAGGGGTGAGACATGTCCCTCCCATGTCACAACACATGTACAATTCATCGAGTGACATGTCACCATTGGTCATCGAACGTCAAGACTTTCCCAACATATTGTAAACCTCAAATAATTCTGATTCTTGAGATTACGATGGGACTAATTAATCTAATCCCAACGAATACAAGGGGATTGATTACGATAATCTCAAGATTATGGAACCTGACCCATTACCGAAAGATCTACAAGTAACATCTCTTGTAGGTAGATCTAATGGATACCATAGTTCCTTTCACAATTCCAGTGTGGTCGCGGCTCCATGCATCTATACATCGACGATTCTTGTCTTGACAAATGTCAGACTGCAACACTTGCCTTATCTCCTATAACCTAAGACTCTCGTGGTCCATGGGTCTGGTTGAATTTTCTCCACCGAGATATACAATGGATATCGGTCCACTTCCATATCAAATAGTTCATATTTATGGAGCCCATATCAGTGCTTATGCTCGATGAGGGTCCCACGTCTACCTTACATCCAACCCCACACTAACACGTATCACTCCTTATGACACCCTGGATGATGCTCTGGAACAGGGATGATTTTAGGGGCTAAATTTCGCTCATGGGCTAATTTTCCATGGTTTTTCCATAAATGAGATTTGCTATTTTAAAAATGATCCACCCATATTCTATAGGATAAAATCATTTTACCTTAAAAATTGCCAAAATTTTATAAAAACTATATGAAATCCTTAGAAATTTGAATATTTTTACAAAAATATCACCAATCATTTCTAGTTGGCATATGAAGCATTAGTAAGATTCGCCAAGGTTTCTACATTTTAAAATAAATTTCCATCCTTAAAATCATCCCTGCTCTGGAAATGAGCATCATCATGATGTCACCCTCTCTTCCCCTCTCATGCTTATTATAATTAAGGGTATATAACCATGGGATAGAACCGTATTCCCCGGATACCAGACATCGAGAGTTCTGAAGGAGTCTGGACTTAGAAATCACCTAGGGTTCGATGCTCCGATGCCCCAGGTCGTGAAACACCCTCCTAATATTTTACGAAGATATACAGTTGATATTTCTCAGCGATAGATCTGATGGTTGACAATCCAAGGTGGTAATACAAAGTCTTGACCCTGACAAGGCCCACACTCGACTCATCTATGAATCGAGAGCTGACAAGTGTCACCATTGTGATACAATGGATGCCATGCTGGCACAATACATATTACATGATCTCTCTCTCTCTCTCTCTTTCTCTCTCTATCTCTCTGTTATATCCCTAAAATTCCATATCCATGCATACATGTCCTTGGCCCTCTTACTTGCATCATTTTCCAAAGCATTGTTGAGAAGCTCTTCTTAAAAAACTATTTTTAGAAGATGTACATGTCCTACACCATTACAACCCACGTACATACACTCGTTGCACCATTAAAACTTGTGTACATACACTTGTTGCATACTAAACAACCCGCGTATGCTTTCAAAAGTTGTAAAAATTAAATTTTTTAAAGGAATTCGTTGAAGTTCACGGGCTATTGGAGGTTTCCCAAACAATTCACCTGCTATAGCCCGCCACCCAACTGAATAACCATCCTTTTTTCATATAAAAGGAAGTGTTGGAGTATAATTCTGCATCCAAGCATAAGTACAATGAAACTTTACCCAATTTCACTTCCCCTCCTTGCCCAATATTTTTCTACCTTTTGTGAGATATTGCCTCAACATTCCCTCCTCAACCCCTTCTTCCTCCATTCAATCCATTCCCTTCCTTTGAGGTGATCAAAATATTGAGAGAAGAGGCCTATTCAAGGTGCACTTGGAGCATGGTAAAGAGGAGCCTAGACCAGGTTCATGGAATGGGGGATGACATAGATTGTAAGTTTCATTCTTTGTATTATGAATAAAAGAATCACATTTTCCTGTCCCACATGATGATGTTTTGTGTATTTTCATTAATTTATACTTAGCATTTGATATCTAACCCTAAATAATAAATAGAATAGAATACTTGTAGTTCTTGTTTTGCTATCTTTGGATGCAGGTCAGGCTTAGGAGGAGACGTGCAGTCATTAGAACTACCAAGATTGAGGAGATCATCAACAGACATGGGATCAAAGGTACAATTACCTGATATCTTCTCTTATTGATTTCTTTTTGTTTGTTTTGGTATGTTTGGGGTAGAATAGAGAATCGATTAACTTTTATATGATCATTTGCTCTATCTACATATTAAACCCTGGTGTAGTTAAAGGGAGGATTTTCCCACTAGTAGAACTGACGACGATAATAGGGATCTCTATAGGGTTTTTAGGGAGGTTTTTGGGTTAATTGATTGGTTTTTTTAAGTATATAGGGGCTTCCGCAGTGCAAGATATTAGATATTATTTTTGGGATTAACTGCATAGTGTAAGTCATTAATCTATGACCCATATTCATGAGTATTAGTCTCAACTGACCAATAATTCTCATGATTTGAATAGCCCACTTAGAACTCATTGCATCGGGTGATGCTCACAGGGGTGAAGAAATGGGATTGAAGCCAACGAAATGAATCGCATAGAATCAATCATCACTTCCGGGGCTTGCACCCGATAACCAGGACTTCCCAGGTGGTCACCCATACCAAGACGCCTCTGGCTCAAGCGCGCTTAACTGTGGAGCTTTCCCCACAATCAAGCCCACTTAGCTTTCTACCCCATTTGCAAAACCTTAGCAAGTATTTTGCCTTAGCAAGTATTTTGCCTTATGAACTACCCAGTTAGAGCTCCCTTGACTCTTATTATTTAAGTATATAGGGGCTTCCGCAGTGCAAGATATTAGATATTATTTGGGGATTAACTGCGTAGTGTAAGTCATTAATCTATGACCCATATTCATGAGTATTAGTCTCAACTGACCAATAATTCTCATGATTTGAATAGTCCACTTAGCACTCATTGGATTGGGTGATGCTCACAGGGATGAAGAAATGGGATTGAAGCCAACGAAATGAATCACATAACATCAATCATCACTTCCGGGGCTTGCACCCGGTAACCAGGACTTCCCAGGTGGTCACTGTTAAGAACCAAACATCAATATAGCATATAAAAACCTCAGGAAAAGTACTCAATGCCTTGAAAAAGAGATAATTTCAGATAATAAGCCTCTTCAAGGGGGCAACCTCCTTTTACCCCACTTA